>BLSH010152949.1:414511-425239 GCA_018402905.1 Glandirana rugosa
CTGGCAGCCTGCACATAGGGCGGTCTAAAAGAAAAAAAAAAAAAAAGTTCCTTTAAGTCTTTAAGTGCACTGTGTTTGGGCGCCGGACACCTTTGCAATCACGTGATTGCACGCGTCACGCTTAATTGGCAAAGTTATGTGCTGCCCTGTGGCGCCATGCACTGCGCCTCAACTCCCCTATTGGTCGAAAGCTGGCTGCGGTCTTCTTTTGATTGGCACCGTAATCCTACATGGGCGGTGCTTTCCCTCAGAGCCACAGCGTCACAGTGACGAGAGCGTGGCTGGAGCGCATGGCCCAAACAGTGCATTCGGTCCTCATCTCCCTCTCGTTCGGTTACATTCTGCAATGCTCCCCGCTCCTAGATGGGGTAAGTGCGGGACTTTGATGTCCCAACTACCCTGGGGGGGAACGTCTGTCAGTGCCGCGAGCCCCGCGGACAGAAGGGGAGCTGTATACTGTGTCCCGATCTGTGGTGCTGTATATACCCCTATCTGTGGTGCTGTATATACCCCTATCTATGGTGCTGTGTATATCTATCTGTGATGCTGTATACCCCTATCTATGGTGCTGTGTATATCTATCTGTGATGCTGTATACCCCTATCTATGGTGCTGTGTATATCTATCTGTGATGCTGTATACCCCTATCTATGGTGCTGTTTATATCTATCTGTGGTGCTGTATATCCCTATCTATGGTGCTGTATATACCTATCTGTGGTGCTGTATATCCCTATCTATGGTGCTGTTTATATCTATCTGTGGTGCTGTATATCCCTATGTATGGTGCTGTATATACCTATCTGTGATGCTGTATATACCCCTATCTGTGATGCTGTATATACCCCTATCTGTGATGCTGTATATACCCCTATCTGTGATGCTGTATATACCCCTATCTGTGATGCTGTATAGCCCTATCTGTGATGCTGTATATACCCCTATCTGTGATGCTGTAAATACCCCTATCTGTGGTGCTGTATATACCCCTATCTGTGATGCTGTATATACCCCTATCTGTGGTGCTGTATATATCCCTATCTGTGATGCTGTATATACCCCTATCTGTGGTGCTGTATATATCCCTATCTGTGATGCTGTATATACCCCTATCTGGTAATGCTGTACCTGTATACTCCTGACACAATGGGTGGAATCTATAAGGGGTGGGGCTTATGAGAAGTGGGAGGAGTCAAAAGGGAAAGGCGTGGTCTGGCATCCTCCCATCCTTATATTTCACCAGCCGCCACTGATTTCCAGTAATGGCAGCCTTCAGAGAAAGGTCTAAACTAAGGGCATGCTTGAGGGCCCAATTCCCGGTGTTGGTGTGTAAAGTTAAACTGAGTCAGTATTAAAAATGCCTCTTGGTATCTCTGGCTTCTCTAGTATTGCTGCAATAAGCAGGTTAAGTCTAGGGGGTGACTCTGGAGAAAAAAAAAACTTTATTCCTACCCACCGGTCCCACAAAGCCACTCCTATTCACTGATTGTGCATCCACCCCCCTCTCTGATGTCATTACATATAATATAGGACTAGAAAGCCCCCCCCACATTGAAGGAGTTTGCAGGCTCCCTTGGAGCGCCAGCAAAGCCCTTTTCTGCACGCTGTCCGGAGAGGACTACTGACCTATATTTATCTTTATTGCTATCAAAAGGGGGCTAACAAGCCCCCCTGTGATAGCTTTGGGCAGGTACTCTTTGTAGAGACATCAGGGGCCTGATAGACCCCTGGTGTCTCCCCTGCCCTCCAAAGCAAGAAACCAAACACAGATCACGCTGGGTTAGTCGTTTCCCTGTCTGTAACATTTAGGGAATGATAGCTCTGAAACCGGAAGGGACAGAATCCTTGTTACTTTCGGGTTCATTTTTCACAGAGGAGACAGGGGAATGGACGTTCCTTCATCTCCTCTGTGGGAAGCGGTCCCGGCCGCTTACTGCAGTCTCTGGTTCCCTGGGAGAATGGGAGAGCCCGAGAACCACCGCTGGTCGCATGAGAGTTCACAGCACTGCAAAAGAGATCGGGCTCCGTGGAGGAATGGCAAAGCACAAGAACCACTGCTGGTGGCAGAAGAGTTTACAGCACTGCTACAGTCTTGGGCTTCCCAGAGGAATGGGTGAGCCTGAGAACCACCGCTGGTGGCAGGAGAGTTTACAGCACTGCTGCTGTCTCTGGCTCCCCAGAGGGTTGAGAGGATGAGAACCACTGCTGGTGGCAGGAGAGGTCACATCACTAAAAGTGATTGGGTGGCTATAAAGCCACCTGGTGGTAGGAGAGTTCACAGCACTGCTGCTGTCTCAGGCTCCCGGGAGGAATAAGAGCACCAGAACCACTGCTGGTGGCAAGAGAGTTCACAGCACTGCCGCAGTCTCGGGCTCCCCAGAGGAATGGGAGAGGATGAGAACCACTGCTGGTGGCAGGAAAGTTCACAGCACTGCCGCAGTCTCGGGCTCCCCAGAGGAATGGTAGAGCCTGAAAACCACCGCTGGTGGCAGGAGAGGTCACATCACTGTAAAAGTGATTGGGCGGCAATAAAGCCACCTGGTGGTAGGAGAGTTCACAGCACTGCTGCAGTCTTGGGCTCCCCAGAGGAATGGGAGAGCACAAGAACCACCGCTGGTGGCAGGAAAGTTCACAGCACTACCGCAGTCTTGGGATCCCTGAAGGAATGAGAAAGCATGAGAACCACCTCTGGTGGCAGGAGAGTTTACAGCAATGCCACAGTCTCGGGTTCCCCGGAGAAATGGGAGAGCGTGAGAACCACCCCTGGTGGCAGGACAGTTCACAGCACTGCCACAGTCTCAGGCTCCCTGGAGGAATGGGAGAGCACGAGAACCACTGCTGGTGGTAGGAGAGTTCACAGCATTGTAAAAGTGATCGGGCGGTTATAAAGCCACCTGGATCACTTTTATAAAACAGTTGATCGACGGACCGAAAAAAATGGTATGGGCCCTAAAGGCCAGAGAACAGATGAACCGTGTGGAGTAGGGAGCTCCTCCAATAGAGAGAAATCCTGGAAATGGTAGTTGAATTGGCCATACACTGTAGGATTTCTCCTCCGGGCTCCTTTGGATTCCAGATTGAAGGTTGCTGGGCGGGAGTGGGCCAACCTTCATCAGGAAGTAGCTGAAATTTACTCCATGTATGGCTAGCAGGGCTGCTGTTAGAAACCATGGGGCCCCATACAGCCAATGCTTCTGTTATGAATGAACACAGTGAGTGATCGGTACCAATCACTCATTGTGTTCATTCAAAATAGAAAGGAAGGGGCTGGTAAATATCACAAATTTACCCAACCCTTCCCTCACTCCATCTTGAAGGATCCTACTGTGTGCTTGCAGCTGGCAGCGAGAAGGAGGGGAGGGAGCCAGCAGCACTGAGGGGGTGGAGGGGCCTGGGCAGTACGGGGACACATATGGTGCACAGGGAGGGTGAAAGCCAACGGGAGGGAGAGAAAAAGAAGCCAGCTTTCACCTGCCGCATACAGGGGATTGGTTCTAGTAATTGCCCCCTTGCAGCACCAATCGCCCTCCCTGCCCACATCCAAATCTGCCTGGGCCCTCTTGCTGACCCGGGCCCCATACAGGAGGACTGGTGGTACCCACTCATCCACGGCCCTGATGTCCAGCTTTAGCTCCAAGTCAGATCGGGAGTTTTAGGTCATTAGGGGACACCAGACACTGGGAGACCTTCGATCTCCAATACTGCATGGTTGGTTTGCCTGCACCGCCCGGGAAACTGCGGCGAGCACGGCCGGAGTCCGACCAGTAGGTGACCCTCAGCCGGCCTGGTGAAGCTTTCCCAGCCTCTCACTCCCACAGGAGAAGACTCCTCTGTTGGATCACAGGCGGAATCACTCTGCTGCCTGGGCCCCCCTATTGGCCAGGGCCCCGTACAGGAGGACCGGTGGTACCCCCCTCATCCACGGCCCTGATGTCCAGCTTTAGCTCCAAAGCAGATTGTGAGTTTTAGGTCATTAGGGGACAACTGACACTGGGAGACCTTCGATCTCCGATACTGCATGGTTGGTTTGCCTGCACCTCCCCGAAAACTGTGGTGAGTGTGGCCGGGGTTCGACCAGAAGGTGACCCTGTGCCGGCCTGGTGAAGCCTCCCCCTTCTCACACTCCTGCAGGAGAAGAATCCTCTCTCGGGTCACCGGCGGTACAAGTGGATGAAAGGCACGACAAATGTAAATGTTTTGAGGGTTGTCAGCCCGGCGTGTCGGTGAAATGTATGAGCCGCCTCGGCTTTAAATACTCCCGTCTATTCATTCTCGTCTGTGATTAAAATAAGCCATAAATTGCCGGGGAGTCCCAGAAGAGAGAGGATACAGAATTGCTGGCTGCCAGCGTCCTGTCCCCCCCAGCTGGCTGTTCATCACGCGCCCCCCATCACCGCCCGCCACGGCGTTATAAGCAGATTCATCTCTCGCGTAGAGAGAAATACGGCCAGCGCCGGATACAAACAGGTCGCCGATCGGCAGCAGCTTGTTGTTTTATACAGCAGGAGGGTACAGGGAGGTGTCCGGGTCCAGAGGATGGGCTACAGACTGGGGGCAAGGTCACCAGAGGGTCAAACACAGCGACCACCGGTCCGAAGAAGTCTGCAAGGGTCCCCATTACAGTCTGTTGTCACCTGGTGATCCCGCCAGAAACACACTTCCTGGCCCAGGACAGAAATACAGAACACTTCCCCCTCCCCTCCATAACAGAGGATGGGGTTTTTGGTGATCCCACCAGTGATACACTTCCTCTCCCTTGGATGGAACTACAGAACACCTCCCTCTCCCTCCCATAACAGGGGATAGGGGTTCTGGTGATCCCTCCAGAAACACACTTTCTGGCCCTAGAACAGAACTATAGAACACCTCCCCCTCCCCTCCATAACAGAGCATGGGGATTTTGGTGATCCCACCAGTGGCACACTTCCTCTCCCTTGGATAGAACTACAGAACACCTCCCTCTCCCTTCCATAACAGGGGATAGGGATTCTGGTGATCCCTCCAGAAACACACTTTCTGGCCCTAGAACAGAACTATAGAACACCTCCCCCTCCCCTCCATAACAGAGCATGGGGATTTTGGTGATCCCACCAGTGACACACTTCCTCTCCCTTGGATAGAACTACAGAACACCTCCCTCTCCCTTCCATAACAGAGGATAGGAGTTCTGGTGATCCCTCCAGAAACACACTTTCTGGCCCTAGAACAGAACTATAGAACACCTCCCCCTCCCCTCCATAACAGAGCATGGGGATTTTGGTGATCCCATCAGTGACACACTTCCTCTCCCTTGGCTAGAACTACAGAACACCCCCCCCCCCTTCCATAACAGAGGATAGGGGTACTGGTGATCCCAATAACACAATTCCTGTCCCTAGCACAGAACTACAGTACACCTCCCCTGCATAAAACAGGGGACAGAGGTTCTGATGATCCCACCAGTGACACACTTTCTTATCGAGGGTGAAAACAATCACTCCTATGAAGGATCAGCTTTGTCACCCTAGGGGGTTACTACAGAACACCTCCCTCTCCCCTCACTTCCATAGCATAAAATAGAAGCACCCAATGATTCTGCCAGTAGCACACTTCCTGTCCCTAGGACAGAACAGCTCCATCTCTCCTCATCTCCGTAACAGAGGGGAGGGGTTCTGGTGATCCTGCCACTAACACACTTCCTGTCCTAGGGTGACAACTCTCCTTGTACTCATTCAACTTTACTGTAACATGGAGTAACAGCGTTGTCGCCTTTGCACAGAACTACGTAATGCCTCCCTCTCCCCTCCATAACATAGGGGGTAGGGGATCTGGTGATTCTGCCAGCAATACACTTGCTATCCCTAGGACATAACTACAGAACAGCTCCAGCTCTCCTCACCTCCATAATAGAAAGAAGGGGTCCTGCTGATCCTGCCAATAACCCACTTCCTGCCTTAGGGTGACAACACTCACTGTACTGTATCTATGTTGTAGCAACGTTGTCACCCCAGTACAGGATTACAGAACATCTCCCCCTACCCTCAATAAACATAAAGGGGAGGGGTTCTAGTGATTCTGCCAGCAACTTACTTCCTGGCCTAGGGTGACAACGCTTCTGGCACTGTATCTAAGGAGATGCAGTGTTGTCACCCCAGGATAGAACTAATAAAAGCCTCCCCTCTCCTCATTAATATAGGGGAGGGGATCTAGTGACACAAAATATTTGGAAACACACAAATGGGATTTTTAAGGCGCCGAATAAGTCAATATACCAAAATTTAATTCAGAAAATCCATAAATTTTATTGTAAATATTCCAAAGTTAGAAATTATTTCTAAAAACCGTCATCACGAAATTCATGCGGCCAGGGTATATGTATGGTGGTTTCAGCTCAACAGGTTTCACCATTCAGTGGCTTCCTCAGGAAGCACTGTACAAAATATCACAAGCCTCCTGATGAAGCCACTGATCGGTGAAACAGGTTGAGCTGAAACTACTGTACATCGAGACCGCATGAATTTCGTTATGACGGTTTTAAGAAATATTTTGGAATTTTTACAATTGATTACATTTTAATTAATTTATTGATTAAATTTTGGTATATTGACCTGTTTGGCATGTGGTGCTTCTTCCCCCAAGTCTGTGGCTGACTATCAAAAATGACTGCTAGTAACCAACTTCCTGTAATGGGGTGACAACGCTCATTGTATTCACTCACTGTACTGTGTCTATAGAAGGGCAGTGTTGTCACCCTTGCACAGAACCCCACCCTCTACCTTCATTTCTTTAACATACAGTGAAGGGATTCTGGTGATCCTGCCAGTAACATACGTCCTGTCCTAGGATGATAACACTCACTGTACTGTATCTAGGGAGAACAGTGTTGCCCACCTTGGGCAGAACTAACGTACACCTCCCACCTACCTCATCATCATTATACCACGGAGGAGGGGTTCTGGTGATGGTGCCAGTAATACACTTCCTGTCCTAGGGTGACAACGCTCATTGTACTCTACCTATGGAGGAGCAGCGTTGTCACCCTAGGGCAGAATTACAGAACACTGCCACAGCACCATAATAAAAGAGAGGAGGGGTTCTGTAGTCCTTAGAACAAAGTAGGTGATAAGAGAGCGGTGAGCACAGGAAGTTGGATTTCTGGCAGGATCAGCGGGTCCTACTTATTGAACAGATGCAATAAAACACCCCCAATGGGAAATTTCACAGAAGATTAGAGAAGATCAATGTTTGGGTTTACATAAACTTTAAGGTGACAACGTAGCACCACAGTGAAGAATTACCTGCAGTGTTTGATATGATTTACCACTAAGATTCAGCAGGCTTTTCACAGTGCACCTGGGGAGGACTGCAGCCTCTTGTCACATGATTCTGCCTCTTAGAAGTGCACCTTGCTGTTATTTTGTTCCCCGGTTTCATATTTCAGTCCTTTCAGTAGTAAAGAATGCAGGCAGACAAAAAGGCTTCTAGGACTCTGTGGGCCCCCCCTCCTGCCATCAAATACATACAGGATGTGTGCCGGTCAGACACTCACCTTGGACTCCCATTCCTTCAGCATCTTCTTCAGCTCCCCCTCCTGGGCGTAGTCCAGGGGCTTGTGACCCATGTCGTTCACCTGTAAGGGGTTGGCACCTAGAAGGGCGAGAGAGACCAAAGGGTGAGATTAGATGGAAGTCATCACATCCGACATTAAAGGTCAAATTCGCCCAAAAAAAAAAAAAAGAACACTTATCTATTCCATAATATCACAAATAATATAAATCACTTTGTGTGCCCCAAAATGCCAAACCCAGATATTACCTTGTAAAAGTAGCAGTGACATCATGAAAGTATTGTGCACAGCCCCTGCAAAGAGCGGAGTAGTGGGAGGGGCCCCGCAGGCTCCACCCACTACAGAAAACGACAGGAATGGGCGGAGACAAGACCAGTCACTTTGCACAGGGAGAAAAAGCAGAGCTGTGGGAGGGGCCCCGCTGGCTCCACCCACTACAGAAAACGACAGGAATGGGCGGAGACAAGACCAGTCACCCTGCACAGGGAGAGAAAGCAGAGCTGTGGGAGGGGCCCAGCTGGCTCCACCTACTATAAAAATAAAAAAGGAATGGGCGGAGACAAGACCAGTCACCCTGCACAGGGAGAGAAAGCAGAGCTGTGGGAGGGGCCCAGCTGGCTCCACCTACTATAAAAATAATAAAGGGATGGGCGGAGACAAGACCAGTCACTCTGCCCAGGGAGAGAAAGTAGAGCTGTGGGAGGGGCCCAGCAGGCTCCACCCACTACAGAAAACTACAGGAGGGGGGCGGAGACAAGACCAGTCACTCTGTACAGCAGGGATATGCAATTAGCGGACCTCCAGCTGTTGCAGAACTACAAGTCCCATGAGGCATAGCAAGACTCCGACAGCCACAAGCATGACTCCCAAAGGCAGAGGCATGATGGGACTTGTAGTTTTGCAACAGCTGGAGGTCCGCTAAGTGCTTATCCCTGCTGTACAGGTTGAGAAAGTAGAGCTGTGGGAGGGGCCCAGCAGGCTCCACCCACTACAGACATAATAAAGGAAGGGGTGGATACAAGACCAGTCACCCTGCACAGGGAGAGAAAGCAGGGCTGTGGGAGGGGCCCAGTAGGCTCCACCCGCTAGATAAAACTACTGGAGGGGGCGTAGACAAGACCAGTCACTCTGCACATGGAGATTAAAGCTGTGGGAGGGGCCCAGCAGGCTCCACCCACTACAGGAAAAATAAAGGAAGGGGCGGGACAAGACCAGTCACTCTGCACAGGGAGAAAGAGAGCTGTGGGAGGGGCCCAGCAGGCTCCACCCACTAGCAAAAATTACTGAAGGGGGCGTAGACAAGACCAGTCACCCTGCACAGGGAGAGACAGTAAAACTTTGGGAGGGGCCCAGCAGGCTCCACCCACTAGATAAAACTACTGGAGGGGGCGTAGACAAGACCAGTCACCCTGCACAGGGAGATTAGAGCTGTGGGAGGGGCCCGGCAGGCTCCACCTACTACAGAAACAATAAAGGAAGGGGCGGAGACAAGACCAGTCACTCTGCACAGGGAGAGAGAGAGAGTAGAGCTGTGGGAGGGGCTCAGCAGGCTCCACCCACCAGAGAAAACTACAGGAAGGGGCGGAGACCAGACCAGTCACCACTACAGTCACTATATTGTGTCCATGGAGGAGCAGTGTTGTCACCTCAGATAGGAAGTAGGCTAAGACTACACAACACTTCCCCCTCTCCTCTTCTCCATAAAATAGGAGGGAGGGGTTTTCTATTCCACGACAATGTACTATATACCACTTGCAGCCAGCAGATGGCCAGCTCCCAGTATCGGCGGCTGATTTCCGTGGGTAAACGCTGACTGGAGAGGCAGAAGGTGGAAGAGAGCAGGGAGATCAGACTACACAGCAAGACACTGAGCTGGGACACGCCCCCTAGTAGAGGCGGGACCTCAGTTATACACAGGCTGCCAACAAGCACACAGGCAGGCTGGATAACCCCGCAGTGCTCTGGGAATCCTGCCTCTCAGATTTACCTTGTAACACATTTATTTGTAAAATAAAAAGACTGACAGGAAAAAATAAAAGGATATAAAGTATCAGTTTATAAATTCACACGCTTCTACTTTTTAAAAATATAAATGCCTCACAATATTTTTTTTTTTTTAGCTTTTGATAAAGTAGTAAGGGTTAGAAGCTCTTCTGTGTGTCCCCCACTAGAAGATCTTTCTCCACTTCCTGTCCCTGATTCACATACAGGAAATAAAAAAAAATCCACTCTTTGTTGTCACCATAGGAGGTGTCCCCCACTGGAAGATTTCCCCTCACCTCTTGTTTTGGGGGACAACTTTTCTAGCCAGGACACAAACCGTTTTTCTTTCTTTCCCACACCAAGATTTTTCTTCCCTTCCTGTCCCGGGGACACAACAGGAAGTGAGATGAACCTTAATCTTATAGTTGCATCTCCAATTAAAACAGTATTTTATCACTTCTTGCAAGGACAGGAAATTATGAGAAATCTCTCTAGCCAGGACACAAACCTGCCATGTTTCTTTTTTTTTGTCCCCACTGAGAATTCTTTTCACTTCCTGTCCCGGGACACAACAGTAAGCAAGAAGGAATCCCAATCTTTGTCATCAGAGCAGGTGTCTCCACTGGAAGATTTCCTCACCTCTTGTTTTGGGGACAATTCAAAACTCTTGGATTTTCTAGCCATATATTGTGGATATTAATCTTAGTCAGCATAGCAGGTGAACCCCCCCCCCCCCTATTAAAACTGTTTTCAGCCACCTACTGAAAAGACAGGAAGTTATGGGAAGTCTCTCTAGCTGGGACACAGAAAAACCTGCCACGTTTTTTTTATTTTTTAACGTGCCCCCCACTGAGATTTCTCTGCACTTCCTGTCCCAGGGACACAACAGGAAGTGAGAGGAATCCCGAACTTGGTGGTCACCAGAGCAGGTGTCCCCATTGGAAGATATTCCCTCACCTTTTGTTTTGGGGACAACTCAAAATGCTTGGATTTTCTAGCCATTGATTCTGGACAAGGATGGGGGGGGGGGCTTTTTGTTGAGGAGGGGGGTGCTTGATTTGTTAAATCCCTATTAGAGAAGTTTTCTGTTACTTCCTGCAAGGAAGTCAAGGGAAATCTCTCTAGCCGGGACACAGACAACCCTCTGTCTGGGTTCCCCCCCCCACAATGTGTAGATTTCTCTTTACTTCCTGTCCCGGG
>BLSH010152949.1:495470-507753 GCA_018402905.1 Glandirana rugosa
AGAGACTGGTAGAGTACATCATACTACAGGAGATGGTCAGAGACTGCAGATATACTACATGAGATGGTCAGAGATGGCTGACATGGTACAGGAGATGGTCAGAGACTGCAGACATGGTACAGGAGATGGTCAGAGACTGCAGACATGGTACAGGAGATGGTCAGAGACTGAAGACATACTACAGGAGATGGTCAGAGACTGCTGACATACTACAGGAGATGGTCAGAGACTGCTGACATAGTAAAGGAGATGGTCAGAGACTGCAGACATTATACAGGAGATGGTCAGAGATTGCAGATATACTACAGCAGATGGTCAGAGACTGAAGACATACTACAGGAGATGGTCAGAGACTGCAGACATAGTACAGGAGATGGTCAGAGACTGCAGACATAGTACAGGAGATGGTCAGACTGCAGACATGGTACAGGAGATGGTCAGAGACTGCAGACATGGTACAGGAGATGGTCAGAGACTGCAGGCATAGTACAGGAGATGGTCAGAGACGTCTGACATACTACAGGAGACGGTCAGAGACTGCTGACACACTAAAGGAGACGGTCAGAGATTGCAGATATACAACAGGAGATGGTCAGAGACTGCTCACATACTACAGGAGACGGTCACAGACTGCTGAAATACTACAGAAGAAGGTCAGAGACTGCTGACATACTACAGGAGACGGTCAGAGACTGCAGACATACTACAGGAGACTGTCAGAGACTGCAGACATAGTACAGGAGACGGTCAGAGACTGCAGACATACTACAGGAGACGGTCAGAGACTGCAGACATACTACAGAAGACGGTCAGAGACTGCAGACATACTACAGGAGATGGTCAGAGACTTCAGAAATAGTACAGGAGATGATCAGGAGACTGCAGACATACTACAGGAGACGATCAGAGACTGCTGACGTACTACAGGAGATGGCCAGAGACTGCAGACATACTACAGGAGATAGTCAGAGACTGCAGGCATACTACAGGAGATGGTCAGAGACTGCAGACACAGTACAGGAGATGGTCAGGAGACGGTCAGAGACTGCAGATATACTACAGGAGATGGTCAGAGACTGCAGACATACTACAGGAGACGGTCAGAGACTGCAGACATACTAAAGGAGACGGTCAGAGACTGCAGACATACTACAGGAGACGGTCAGAGACTGCACACATACTACAGGAGACGGTCAAAGACTGCAGGCATACTACAGGATATGGTCAGAGACTGCAGACATAGTACAGGAGATGGTCAGAGACGTCTGACATACTACAGGAGACAGTCAGAGACTGCAGATGTACTACAGGAGATGGTCAGAGACTGCGGACGTACTACAGGAGACGGTCAGCGACTGCTCACATACTACAGGAGACGGTCACAGACTGCTGAAATACTACAGAAGAAGGTCAGAGACTGCTGACATACTTGAGGAGACGGTCAGAGACTGCAGACATACTACAGGAGACGGTCAGAGACTGCAGACATACTACAGGAGACGGTCAGAGACTGCAGACATACTACAGGAGACGGTCAGAGACTGCAGACATAGTACAGAAGACGGTCAGAGACTGCAGACATACTACAGGAGACGGTCAGAGACTGCAGACATAGTACAGAAGACGGTCAGAGACTGAAGACATACTACAGGAGATGGTCATAGACTGCAGACATAGTACAGGAGATGGTCAGAGACTGCAGACATACTACAGGAGATGGTCAGAGACTGCTGACATACTACAGGAGACAGTCACAGACTGCTGACATACTACAGGAGATGGTAAGAGACTGCTGACATACTACAGGAGACGGTCAGAGACTGCTGACATACTACAGGAGACGGTCAGAGACTGCAGAAATACTACAGGAGATGGTCAGAGACTGCAGATATACTACATGAGATGGTCAGAGATGGCTGACATGGTACAGGAGATGGTCAGAGACTGCAGACATAGTACAGGAGATGGTCAGAGATTGCAGACATAATACAGGAGATGGTCAGAGACTGCTGACATAGTGCATCACATGGTCAGAGACTGCAGACATAATACAGGAGATGGTCAGAGATTGCAGATATACTACAGGAGATGGTCAGAGATTGCAGATATACAACAGGAGATGGTCATAGACTGCAGACATACTACAGGAGATGGTCAGAGACTGCAGACATAATAGAGGAGATGGTCAGAGACTGCAGACATAATAGAGGAGATGGTCAGAGACTGCAGACATAATAGAGGAGATGGTCAGAGACAGCAGACATAATACAGGAGATGGTCAGAGACTGTAGACATCGTACAGGAGATGGTCAGAGACTGTAGACATCGTACAGGAGATGGTCAGAGACTGTAGACATCGTACAGGAGATGGTCAGAGACTGCAGACATCGTACAGGAGATGGTCAGAGACTGCAGACATCGTACAGGAGATGGTCAGAGACTGCAGACATCGTACAGGAGATGGTCAGAGACAGCAGACATCATACAGGAGATGGTCAGAGACTGCAGACATTATACAGGAGATGGTCAGAGACTGCAGACATACTACAGGAGATGGTCAGAGACTGCAGACATCGTGCAGGAGATGGTCAGAGACTGTAGACATCATGCAGGAGATGGTCAGAGACTGCAGACATAATACAGGAGATGGTCAGAGATTGCAGATATACTACAGGAGATGGTCAGAGACTGCAGACATACTACAGGAGATGGTCAGAGACTGCAGACATAATACAGGAGATGGTCAGAGACTGCAGTCATAATACAGGAGATGGTCAGAGACTTCAGACATACTACAGGAGATGGTCAGAGACTGCAGACATCGTACAGGAGATGGTCAGAGACTGTAGACATAGTACAGGAGACTGCTAGAGATTATTGCTACTAATCTAACCAATAGAATCCAATCAAAAGAATATATTTTTATTATTGGTTTTGGTATTTATCTTGATAAGTATAACACACAGACTATGGTCTGCATGGGCCTTAAGGGCCACAAAGGAAGTGCCCGATGGCCTCAGGTTGGGCTCTAGTGATTTATGTCAATTGTATTTTTTTTACACTGATGGTATTTTATTTTATTTCAGGTACTTATATAGCGCGGTCAATTTACGCAGCGCTTTACATATACCTTATGTAAATATGGATGGTATTCTATATAGATGGTATATACTGTATACATGGATGGTGTTCTCTGTAGATGGTATATACTGTATACATGGATGGTGGTCTATATAGATGGTATATACTGTATACATGGATGGGATTCTCTGTAGATGGTATATACTGTATACATGAATGGTGTTCTCTGTAGATGGTATATACTGTATACATGGATGGGATTCTCTGTAGATGGTATATACTGTATACATGGATGGTGTTCTATATAGATGGTATATACTGTATACATGGATGGGGTTCTCTGTAGATGGTATATACTGTATACATGGATGGGGTTCTCTATAGATGGTATATACTGTATACATGGATGGTGTTCTATATAGATGGTATATATTGTATACATGGATGGGGTGCTCTGTAGATGGTATATACTGTATACATAGATGGGGTTTTCTATACTCAGATCTGATGGCTGTGCATCTAATATATATATAAAGAATTCTGTCCCTCATAAATACGGTCGGTCCGGCGCGGCGGTGGCGGTGGGGAGATCCGGTGAAGGGTTAAGAGGAGACGTTGCGGGATGAGTGCTGTGTGTCAGGGAAGATGAATCTGAGATACTAGGCAGGAGGAAGGTAAAAAGATTAAAGTCTTATTATTATTGGGGGTGTGTGTGTGTCTGCTCCCCCCTCCCCCTCCCTCCTCCGACATGACAGCTCAGTCATCATCCGCAAGAAATACCGGAGCGGGACATTATGATGGTAAACTCGATAAAGCGTCAGGGGGAGCCTCGTCTCCCATCCATCACCGGAACGCCTGGAAAATTTCAGCTCGCTGCCGGCCCCGCAAATGTCTGTAATATATTTTTCCTGATGCCACCGTTTGGATGCTTTTATGAAATAGAAATATGTGAGCGAGAAAGGAGAGAGAGAGAGAAGGCGGGCTCGTCTTCTGCTTCCCTACCCGGAAAACAATAACAAGCGCTGGGCCCAAGAGCTGACAATCAAAACAGTTGGGGCCTGGGGCACCGCAGTGCGAATTCCAGGCTCATTGAACACGATTGAAAAATGAGGAAAAAAAAAAAAAATATGCCGTGTTGTTCCAGACCCTTACCTGAGCATGCAGCCCAGCAGGAAAGGAAAGGGGTGACAAGCGAGCGCCCCACTCCTGTTCTGAACCATACCAAGCCATATGCCCTCAACCCCAGCCGGTAGATGTGAGGGTCCCTACCAAAATCCATACCTGACTGTTATCCGAGCATGCAGCTTGGCAGGTCAGGAAAGAAGAGGGAGACGAGTGAGAGCCCCCACTCCCCTCCTGAACCATGCCAGGCCACATGCCTGGTGCTTTGGCCCCCCTCCAAACACCAAAGGAAGCGCCTTGTCCCCATGTTCATAGGTATAAGGGCCTCTTCCCCACAACCCTGGCCGGTGGTTGTGGGGGTCTGCAGGCAGGGGGTTAATCGGAATCTGGAAGCCCCCATTAACAAGGGGGCCCCCAGATCCTGGCGCCCCATGTGAACGAGTATGGGGTACATTGTAGCCCTACTCACTCTCAAAAAAAAAAAGCGTCAAAAATAAAATAAAAAACACAGAGACAGTTTTTGACAATTCCTTAATTTTTAAAAGAAATGTCCCCCGAAGTAAATCCAGCATCAATCGTGACGAACGCCGAACCGAGGGGGTGACGTCACCCGGTGAGGTCACAGGGTGGCCCCACCCCTTAGTTTATTTAGCAGAAGGAGGCGGCGGAGCTGTCAGATGGTGGGAGCCAGCATCGGGCGCAGATCCGTTTCCTTTTTTTTTTTCCTTCGTTTCGGCGGCAGCGGTGTTAATCACGATTGACGCTGGATTTACTCCGGGGGAAATTATTAACACACAGGAAAAAAAAAACCACACACAACAATGTCCCCGAAGTAAATGCAACGTCAATCATGATGAACGCCACCTGCCCCGACGCGTAGATGACGTCACAGTGTGGCCCCACCCCCTTCGTTTATTTAGCAGAAGGAGGCGGCGGAGCTGTCAGACGGTGGGAGACAATGTTGGATTCAGACCTGTATTTTTTTTTTTTATTATTATTCTTTGGGTCGGCGGCAGCGGCGTTGATCACGATTGACGCTGGACTTACTTCGGGGGGGGGGGGGGGACATTATTAAAACACAAAAAAACAACAAAAAGAAACAATGTGCCCCAAAGTCAATCTAGCATCAATCATGATGAATGCTTGCTGGCCTGATGTCACCGGGGTGGCTCCACCCCTTAGTTTATTTAGCAGCAAGAAGCAGCAGAGCTGTCAGATGGTGAATGCCAGCGTCGGGCACAGACCTGTTTTTTTTCCTTCGGGTCGGCAGCGTTCATCGTGATTGACGCTAGATTTACTTTGTGGGAAATTATTAAAAGACAAAAAAAAAACAATGTCCCCCAAAGTAAATCTAGCGTCAATCGCAATGAACGCTGCCGGTGCCGACACGCCGATTACATCATGGGGGGACAAAAAAAACAAAAACAACGTCCCATGGCAGTGGCGTTCATCGTGATTGGTGCTGGATGGAAATGTTAAATAAACACAATATCTCCCGAAATAAATCCAGCGTCAATCATGAATGCCGCCAGCACCGATACGTCGATGACGTCTTGAGGTGGTAAAAAAAAAAACCACAATGTCGCCCGGCCGTGGCGTACATCGTGATTGGCGCTGTATTTAGGGAAAATTTTTAAAAAACACAATATCTTCCAAAATAATCCAGCATCAATCATGATGAACGCTGCCAGCAGAAATACGTCGATGTCACCAGGGGGTGACGTCACCGGGTGGCCCTACCACCCCTTCATTTATTTAGCAGCAGGCAGTGGCAGAGCCGTCAGATGGTGGGAAGCCAGCGTCAGGTTCAGACCTTTCTTTCTTTTTTTTTTTTTCCTTCTTCGGGTCAGCAGCAGTGGCGTTCATCGTGATCGACGCTGGATTTACTTCGGAGGGACATTATTAAAAAAAAGGACAAAAAAAACCCCCACAACGTCCCTCGAAGCCAATCCAGCATCAATCACGACGTGCGCCGCTACCACCGTCCCGGAAAAAAAAGTAAATCGGTTGTGAAGGACGCGGTGGCCATCTGCTCCTCAACAACCGGTTATTCGCAGTTTGTTAAGGGAGCTTTTCATATTAGAAAAACAAAAACGCATTAAAAAAAAAAAAACGGGCGTTCAAGAACGCAAAACACATCAACCGCATAGATGTGAGCCTAGCCTTAAAGCTTGGTCCAGCCCCTTCTTTCCTCTCTACTGGCAATTTCACCCAATAGGCCAGGGATATGCAATTAGCGGACTTCCAGCTGTTGCAGAACTACAATTCCCATGAGGCATAGCAAGACTCTGATAGCCACAAGCATGACACCCAGAGGCAGAGGCATGATGGGACTTGTAGTTTTGCAACAGCTGGAGGTCAGCTAATTGCATATCCCTGCAATAGGCACTCACTCATCTTGAGTGCCAGGAGGCGCGGGGCTAAGCTCTGAATTGACAGGAAAAGTCAAGAACGACACGTAACTTCAGCTACTTCTAAATCTGAATCTGCCCATTGTTTGTGCAAGGTGCGGATTTTATGGTAGCAGCAGTCATGAGCTTTTTTAACCCCTTACATACCAGGGTATTTAAAAATGTTTCTTAGTAGTTTGCGGTTGAAGTTTATTACTTTATTTTAGGCCCAGTGATGTCATCACTGGCTCTCTGTGCTTCTCTATGCAATGCTGGTGGGAGGGGCCGGCAGAGTGCTTTATACATGGCTTCCTGATAACGTCACAGCACCCGGCCTCAGTACTCCTTTCAGGAGCCCTCAGTCCTGATGCAAGCAGTGGGCCGGGTTCACCCAATGCCCTGACCACAGCCAACCGTGCTCAATGCCCGCGGAGTTTGCTTATGGCAAGGCATCGCCGTATACATAGTAGTAAAAAAAAAACGATGTATCAGCAGACGGTGTTACTGTCGTGCGTTGGGAAGCGGAGCGCTCATTAAGACGCAGACGCTGAAAAATCCTCCAGCCGGGATTGAAAGATAGACGGCCTCTCCGCGATAGACGCCTGGCGCGCTTGACAACAATGAAAATATTCCACGCTGAAATAAACAGGCTGTGAAGTCATAAAAAAAAAAAAGGCAGACGCACATTTACATAATAATAACCGCTTTGTGTTTCTTCGTCGGCGTATTTACAAAGAGCCAAAGTGCTCCTGACAGGGAGATTAAATATTTTTTTTGCTGCCGTATTGTGTCCGCTCCTCGCTCGCTGGATTTTAAGATGGAGTAATGCGCAAAGTCTGTAGTCGCTGGAGGACAAGAGAGATATCAGGGGATGGGAGCTATAAATCACCTTTATTTTGGTAAAGGAGAACTATCACTTCTGAAATTGGTTGTTAATTGAAGGGGTAACCAATGGGGGAACGGCCCATCATGTCAGCAGGGGGACCGTTCCAATTCATGAAACTGGACGACTCACCAACAAGGTGGTGCAACTTCCAGGACTGCCCATTAAGACGTACAGACTGTGCTCCACTCCAATACCGGGCTCAGGCCCCATCAGGTGCTTCCTATTGCTCCCCTATTCTTGGCTTCTTGGAATTGACCACCTCTTCTAAAGCAAAACGAGGTGCCACTGTCAGGACTGCTCATTACTCCACTTCAATACAGCGCCTTTGTCCTATCAGGTTAGCGGGGGGGGGGGGCCCCTTCCAATCACTCCCCTATTCTTGGCTGGGCTTCTCGGAGTTGGCGGGCTTGCCAACAAGGTGGTGCCACTGCCAGGACTGCCCATTAGGACGGAGAGACTGCACTCCACTCCAATACCGGGCCCAGGTCCCATCAGGTTAGCAGAGGGGCTCTTTCTTGGCTAGGCTTCTCGGAGTTGGCCGGCTCGCCAATAACAAGGCGGTGCCACTGCCAGGATTGCCCATTAGGACGTAGAGACTGTACTCCACTTCAATACTGGGCTCAGGCACCATCAGGTTAGCAGAGGGGTCGTTTCAATCACTCCCCTATTCTTGGCTAGGCTTCTCAGATTTGGCGGGCTTGCCAACAAGGTGGTGCCACTGTCAGGAATGCCCAATAGGATGTAGAGACTGTACTCCACTCCAATACTGGGCCCAGGTCTCAGCAGGTTAGCAGGGGGACCCTTCTAATCCCTCCCCTATTCTTAGTTGGGCTTCTTGAAACCGGTCGACTCCCCAACAACAAGGTGGTGCAACTTCCAGGGCTGCCCATTAGGACGTACAGACTGTACTCCACACCAATACTGGCTGGGGCCCCATCAGGTCAGCAGGGGACGCTTCCTATTGCTCCCCTATTCTTGGCTTGTTGGAATTGACCACATCTTCAAAAGCAAAAAGAGGTGCCACAGTCAGGACTGCTCATTACTCCACTCCAATACCGGGCCTGTGTCCTATCAGGTTAGCAGAGGGGCCCTTTCAATCACTGCCCTATTCTTGGCTAGACTTCTCAGAGTTGGCGGGCTTGCCAACAAGGTGGTGCCACTGTCAGGACTGCTCATTAGAACATAGAGACTGTGCTCCACTCCAATACTGGGCCCGGGTCCCAGCAGGTTAGCAGAGGGGCCCTTCTAATCAGTCCCCTATTCTTAGCTGGGCTTCTTGGAACTGGCCGGATCGCCAACAAGGCGGTGCTACTGCCAAGACTGCCCATTAGGACTTACAAACTGTACTCCACTCCAATACCGGCTTGGGCCCCATCAGGTCAGCAGGGAGACCCTTCCTATTGCTCCCCTATTCTTGGCTGGGCTTCTTGGAATTGGCCGCCTCTCCAACAGCAAGGAGGTGCCAATGCAAGGACGTATACATAGTACTCCCAATACCAAGCCTGGGTGTCATGGGTTAGCAGGGTTAGCTTCCAATCGCTCACTTATTCTTGGCTAGGCTTCTCGGAGTTCGCTGGCTCGCCAACAAGGTGGTGCCACTGCCAGGACTGCCCATTAGGACATAGAGACTGTACTCCACTTCAATACTGGGCCCGGGTCCCATCAGGTTAGCAGGGGGCCCTTTCAACCACTCTATTATTCTTGGCTGGACTTCTCTGAGTTGGCCAGCTTGTCAATAACAAGGTGGTGCCACTGCCAAGTCTGTCCATTAGGACGTAGAGGCTGTACTCCACCATAATACCAGGCCCAGGTCCCATCAGGTTATCTCAGGAGGGCCCTTCCAATCACCCCCTTATTCTTGGCTGGGCTTCTCTAAGTTGGCTGGCTCGCCAAAGACAAGGTGGTGCCACGGCCAGGACTGGCAATTAGGACACAGAGACTACTCTACTTCAGTACCAGGTTTGGTACCATCAGCTCAACATACCTATTGCTCCCCTATTCTTGGCTGGGCTTCTTGGAATTGGCTGCCTTTCCAACAGCAAGAAGGTGCCAATGCCAGGACGAACACATAGAACTTCCAATACCAAGCGTGGGTCTCACGGGTCAGCAGGGGCCTCTTCGAATTGCTCACTTATTCTTGGCTGGCAGCTATCTGCCAAGTACAGCATGGCTGCTTGTCAAGCTCAAGCATGGTGGTAGAGTCACCAGTGCTGGAAGGCAGGCGAGATGGTGGCATACAGAGTGCTTCAGGTAAGATGGACGGTGTGAGCGGAGGACTACCCGGGATGCAGAATGAGGAGCAGCAGATGCCCGACTGGTTGTGTATGGGCTTCTTGGGGCTGGCCACCTTGCCAATGACAAGATGGTAACACTGCCAGGACTGCTCATGGGGAGGTACAAACTGTACTATCAAGTCACACTGGGTCGGCAGGGGGGCCCTTCCAATTCTTGACTGTCCATGGTGTGTATGGCCTTTTGGGAGCTGGACGCTTCGCCAACATCATCAATGAGGTGATGCTATTGCCAGACATACTGCATATGCATAGACTGTCAGACTGTACCCACATACTGTCTATGGGTCTACAATAGGGCCACGTGTCAAATTTGAGTGGCAGTGTCACCACTGCAAACTGGCAGGAGGGATGGTGGTGTGCAGAGTGAGGTGGGCGGTGACAACGGAGGACTCTCCAGGATGGAAGACCATCAGGTTACCAATTTTGGTGTATAGGGGTTTCTCTGAGCCCCTGTCAGGAGTCAATGTACGGGGCCCAATCATTTCTGTGTTGGCCCCTGTCACTTTCTGTAGAGAGCTGATAACTCTTCATCCGCTTCACCTTCTCCTATGCATGTGCCCTCCCTTTAGGATGAAGAACCCCTCATATTTGACACAGTACATTTACCAAACTAGTGATTCAGCACAGGGATGGTGGGAACCACTCATTATGGGCACAGCAGGTGTACAGACCCAGAAACTCAGCACAAGGATGGTGGGAACCCCTCATAATGGGCACAGCAGGTGTACAGATCCAGAAACTCAGCACAGGGATGGTGGGAACCCCTCATAATGAGCACAGCATGCATACAGACCCGGGAACTCAGCACAGGGATGGTGGGAACCCCTCACAATGGGCAAAGCAGGTGTAGAGACCCAGGAACTCAGCACTAGGATGGTGGGAACCCCTCATAATGGGCACAGCGGGTGTAAAGACCCGGGAACTCAACACAGGGATGGTGGGAACCCCTGATAATGGGCACAGCAGGTGTACAGACCCGGGAACTCAGCAACTCAGCACAGGGATGGTGGGAACCCCTCCTAATGGGCACAACAGGTGTACAGACCAAGGAACTCCTCACAGGGATGGTGGGAACCCCTCATAATGGGCACAGCAGGGGTACAGACCTGGGAACTCCGCACAGGGATGGTGGGAACCCCTCATAATAGGCACAGCAGGGGTACAGAACTGGGAACTCTGCACAGGAATGATGGGAACCCCTCACAATGGGCACAGCAGGTGCACAGACCTGGGAACTCAGCACAGGAATGGTGGGAACCCCTCATAATGGGCACAGCAGATGTACAGACTGGGGAACTCAGCACAGGGATGGTGGGAACCCTTCATAATCCAGGAACTCAGTGCAGAGAAGCCATTGTGTCTTGTCTACTATCCAACATTAATTATCAAAGGAAGCCAAGGAACATTATGGGTAAAAAAAATAAAGGACCATCCAATTCAACCAACTAACTCTGTAACATAAGGCTGCAACAGCCACATTTGGAAATGCACCCGCACTCCGATTACAAGCAAGAACCAGCAATCAGCTGCAAGAGGCAGCTCTATAGAAAGCAATGGGAGGTTGCCGGCTCTCGCAGTTAATCGCAGCCAATCACATGTAGTCTTTCATGCAGTGATCGCCCCAGGGTGCAGGCAGTCTGCATCCAAGAACCGATCACTTGCATGCGATTGCTACTGTACCGAAGCGATTACATGCGAGTGGCTGCAATCAGCGATTCGGAGTGCGGGTGCATTTTTACACGCAGACCAGAAATGGTATAAAAAGGATAAGAGCCGGCTTGCTGTAGTCACCCTGGTGCCCCGACTCCGGTGATCGGACCAGCTCTGGGTTAGACAGTGAGATATGAATTAATAGGACTGCGTACCTTCCAGAGAGTGCATATTCTTCTCCTTGGCCGTCTCATACACGCTGGAAAACTCGTCTCCAAGGTTCGGGTCAGCGCCGGCTTTCAGCAAGGACTTGACGATGCTGTGTGGACAGAACAGGACAGTGAAACATAAAAACCTTTCTGTATCCAATACACCAGAGATCTACAAACTGTGGCCCTTTGCTTGCCTTTATTCGGCCCTTGGGGCACTATTCCCCCCACTGATACCAATGATGGGGCACTATTCCTCCCATTGACACCAATGATGGGGCACTATTCCCCCCCACTGACACCAATGATGGGGCACTATTCCTCCCACTGACACCAATGATGGGGCACTATTCCTCCCACTGACACCAATGATGGGGCACTATTCCTCCCACTGATACCAATGATGGGACACTATTCCTGCCACTGATACCAATTATGGGGCACTATTTCTCCCACTGACACAATGATGGGGCACTATTCCTCACACTGACACCAATGATGGGGCACTATTCCTCCCACTGACACCAATGATGGGGCACTATTCCTCCCACTGATACCAATGATGGGACACTATTCCTCCCACTGCATAGTCACCGTCCTTATCACAGGGTAGTAACCATAGTCACCCTCCTTATCACGGGGTAGTAACCA
>BLSH010152949.1:576117-589269 GCA_018402905.1 Glandirana rugosa
CTCTCGTTACAACCTGCTCCTACGTCCAACATCTCACTCCTTCACCCATAATCCTCGTCCAACATTGCACTCCCTCACCCATAACCCCCGTCCAACATTGCACTCCCTCACCCATAACCCCCGTCCAACATCACACTCCCTCACCCATAACCCCCGTCCAACACTGCACTCCCTCACCCATAATCCCCATTCTATGCCGGACTCCCCCTCCCATAACTGCGTCCAACACTGTCCCTTCCCATAAACTATTGCCAGCTACACAAACCTATTACAGCTCTGTATTTACACAGCAGCACCCAGCTGTCAGTTTGACAGTAAGGAATTTCCAGCAAGTGTTGCAGGGCAGAAGGACTTTGTGTACTACATACGTCCTGTGTACTTCAATGGGCATATGTTGCATGCCCAGCATCCACAACTGGCTGAACGGTGATCTGGCATTTGGGGTTAGATTGGGTAAATCTCACTCGGTGATAAAAATAATCTTTATTTGAAGCAGTTTGTGTGATTGGTCCTTCAATTTCAACCGCCGTCTTCCCAGCTCCTCCCTGTTTTCTGGCATGTTCTATATATTTAGTATGAATAAAGAAGATCATTTTTGGATGTAATTACTGAGGCTGAACAATACGACTTCACTTCTCTTTCATTAGAATCCCCTCGACTTTCTGGCTCCCGATTGAAGCTCGCGAAGGGAAGACGAGCCGCCCCTGACCCAGAAATTGAACGTTAATTTAACTTCTTAAACAAAGCGCTTTGTGTTTTATTTCCAGCAAGAGAAGCGGAATCATTATAATCATCTCCCAGCACCGGCTGCGTATTAGCGAGCTCTGAAATGCTGCGTGAGGGTAGATGATGAGTCATGGCCTGACTCAACACGAGGAGAGACTGAGCCGTGACTGCGGCGTGCTTAAAGGGCCGCTTCGGGCATTGGGTAAGAATAAAGCTGAACAGCTACTTCCCTGTATTTGCCCTTGGAAGGAATAATGAATAAAAAATAACATTTGATGAATGTATGAGGATGCTGATTTCAGGGTATAAGAGGAAATGAAATGTTAGGCGAAATGCACCTCCATAAAGCACAGGCCCCACCACTGGTAGCAATAGGGGAAAACATAGCATTCACTAAGAACAAAGCTGAACAGCTACTTCCCTGTATTTGCCCTGGGAAGGAATAATGAATAAAAAATAATAAATAACATTTGATGAATGTATGAGGATGCTGATTTCAGGGTATAAGAGGAAATTAAATGTTAGGCGAAATGCACCACCATAAAGCACAGGCCCCACAACTGGCAGCAATTACAGACCCCCAGCTGCAGGCTATTGATTCATAGGTGGTCACATTCAGTGCAGGTGCAGCTTCTGTTGCAATCAATACAATAGGTAAATAACATTTGATGAATGTATGAAGATGCTGATTTCAGGGTATAAGAGGAAATTAAATGTTAGGTGAAATGCACCACCATAAAGCACAGGTCCCACCACTGGCAGCAATTACAGACCCCCAGCTGCAGGTTATTGATTCATAGGTGGTCACATTCAGTGCAGGTGCAGCTTCTGTTGCAATCAATACAATAGGTAAGGAACTGGGGACTTCCATTCATGCTGCAGGAGAGTGCTGGTCCTCTGTTAATTCAAGTGGACCTGTCATCAGATATACGTTCCATATTAGGTCCCTTGTACATGGGGCTGTCTAGGGGTCCCTCTTGGCGTTTAGTGCACCCCTGCAGGTGGACAGGGCGGAATTCTGTAGTACCCACGTTTAGGTCCCTGTCCATTCAGGTATAGATATACGGAACACAGAAGACCTAGCATGCTTGATAATATGTCGGCGTAACCTGTCCAGGTGTTAATTCCCACTCACTACTTCCCCAACAATGCTTTCATCTGCTTTTCTCTCCAGAAAGATGGCACCATCTTTTTTTCAGACATCACCAGGGTTACTATCTACTTCCTGGACTGAGATGCCAGTAGAGTTCTTCATTGTGTTTGCAAATGTCTGATACAGATCAGCCCCCTGCTGCAGCCTCTTTCGCCTCGGGTCACCATCTACTTCCTGGACTGAGATGCCAGTAGATTTCTTCATTGTGTTCACAAATGTCTGACACAGACCAGCCCCCTGCTGCAGCTTCTCTCCTCAGGTTACCTTCTACTTCCTGGACTGAGATGTTGGTGCCGTTCTTGGCCGTGTTCACAGATGTCTGACGCAGACCAGCCCCCTGCTGCAGCTTCTCACCTTTTGACTTGCTGCAAAGTTACAATCTGATCACTGGGGGAGCAAATCTGTTGCAAAGTACCTGGAGATCCCGCCAGTAATAGCACTTCCTGTTGCAGTCTGACAACATTAAGGCACCACCTCGCAACTAGCAGCGGCATTGTCAGCCCGCCATGGGAACTACTCAGTTGGATGTTGGGCCGTCTATCTGATAGACCTAACGGGCAGCTCTGTGACCAGCTGAAGGGGTGCACACTGAGGCCATGACTCCGGGGGAACCAAGGAGGAGGTGACCACAGAGAGGAGGAAGAACTTTGTTTTTTTCCCCATTTAACTTTATTACGATCACAAGCCGTATGTGATACCAAGGGCAGGTGAACTCTTTATGGGGGACATTGGAGGGCTATTATATTCCCAATGTCTCCCCTGCCCTCCAATGTAGCTAATCAAGCACAGCTTGGCCGAAGTCCAATGAAATAAAAAGCAACAAATGGGAAACTGTGGCAAGATGTGCGTTTTACCGGAATTCTCCACGTCTAAGGATGAGGGCAGCAATGGCTGGGCTACTTAATTGTATTGATTATCTTCCTCTGTAATGATTTCCTTACCATCTTCCCCAGAACACCGTCCAACCTGCTGCCCGACCGGCCAAACTGGTTCCTAAGGCGTGTTCAGTGAAAGCCACATTCATTTCTGATGACGGTTTCACACGATCTCTACATCCTCATTTTACAGACTTTCCCCATAACCGACTTATTGTAGATTAGGCAGTACAGTCAGCAAAATGCTAAACAATAAAATCAGTGAGCTCTTTATAATGTGTATTAGAGAGGAATAATGCAGCACCGCCACCGAGAGATAGGAACCCCAGGAGCAGATGAACCCCCAGAACTGTGCAAAGCTCAAGAGTTCCCGGGTCTGTACACCCGCTGTGCCCATTATGAGGGGTTCCCACTATCCATGTGCTGAGTTCCCAGGTCTGTTCACCCGCTGTGCCCATTATGAGGGGTTCCCACCATCCCTGTGCTGAGTTCCTGGGTCTGTACACCTGCTGTGCCCATTATGAGGGGTTCCCACCATCCCTGTGCTGAGTTCCCGGGTCTGTATACCAGATGTGCCCATTATGAGGGGTCCCCACCATCCCTGTGCTGAGTTCCCGGGTCTGTACACCCGCTGTGCCCATTATAAGGGGTCCCCACCATCCCTGTGCTGTGTTCCTGGCTCTGTACACCCGCTGTGCCCATTATGAGGGGTTCCCACCATCCCTGTGCTGAGTTGCAGGGTCTGTATACCGCATGTGCCCATTATGAGGGGTCCCCACCATCCCTATGCTGTGTTCCCGGGTCTGTACACCCGCTGTGCCCATTATGAGGGATTCCCACCATCCCTGTGCTGAGTTCCCGGGTCTGTATACCCGCTGTGCCCATTATGAGGGGTTTCCCACCATCCCTGTGCTGTGTTCCCGGCTCTGTACACCCGCTGTGCCCATTATGAGGGGTTCCCGGGTCTGTATACCCGCTGTGCCCATTATGAGGGGTCCCCACCATCCCTGTGCTGTGTTCCCTGATCTGTACACCCGCTGTGGCCATTATGAGGGGTTCCCACCATCCCAGTGCTGAGTTCCCAGGTCTGTATACCTGCTGTGCCCATTATGAGGGGTCCCCACCATCCCTGTGCTGTGTTCCTGGCTCTCTACACCCGCTGTGCCCATTATGAGGGGTTCCCACCATCCCTGTGCTGAGTTCCCGGGTCTGTATACCGGATGTGCCCATTATGAGGGGTCCCCACCATCCCTGTGCTGAGTTCCCGGGTCTGTACACCTGCTGTGCCCATTATGAGGGGTTTCCCACCCCCCCTGTGCTGTGTTCCCGGGTCTGTACACCCGCTGTGCCCATTATGAGGGGTTCCCACCATCCCTGTGCTGAGTTCCCAGTTCTGTACACCTGCTGTGCCCATTATGAGGGGTTCCCACCATCCCTGTGCCGAATTCCTGGGTCGGTACCCCTGCTGTGCCCATTATGAGGGGTTCCCACCATCCCTGTGCAGAGTTCCCGGATTTGCACAGCTGCAGAACTAGGACCTTTAGCAGGGAGAAGTCACTCCAGGAAACCCTGTGAGATATAAATGAATCCTCCAGACCTCCCCCATAACGAAAACACCACTTTTGGGTGGAGCGCGGCTGATTTTCAGATGGCAGATCAGGTTCCTCTGATAGTCACGTATTTCTACACTGATATCTAACGGCTCAGTATTTTATCTGCTGTTGAGTCTGAACCGTATTGTCCCCCATAGGTTATCATGCAGCCCGACTCCACAGCAGGAGCAAGGCCTGAATAAGGCGAAGGTTCAGACCTGCAGAGAAGCGCGCCGCACTTTAGCAGACGCATGGTGGCGCCATTTATTCTTTAGGGCCTCATTCACATTTGGCAATTTGGAATTGTCGCGATTCCAAATCACATGGCAATCGCTGTAAAATGCATCATGCACCTTTGGCTGCCATTTTTAAATTACACCCCCAAATGCGTTACAATTTTGCGACGATTGTTGCGCGATAGAATTGCGCTGCAGTCGCAGAATATCACGCCTGGCAGCTTGTCGCCTATAAAGTAGCAGGAGCTTCTTTTGGGCAACAAATGCGCATAGAGGAGCCCCTTAAAATGAATGGGCCGCCCCATGCATGCAAAATTGCATGAAAATCGCTCACGCAAACCTGCCAGCGGGAACACGCGCTCCGCTCAAAAGTGTGAACCCGTACGCATCTGCATCATGCGGCACAATATAAGAAAAAATGGCCGCTTTTTTTGCTCCCATGCTTTTTTTTTTTTTTTTTTTGCATTCCCGCACGTTGCGTTTTATGTGGCAAAACGATGCCGGCGCAATCTTTAAAATTGCGGCACTTATGAACGTGTTTGAATGTACACCACCCTGAAGGCTTATTCACACATGGGGTGGGTCCAAAGATGCATGCTTTTTTTTTTTGCACGCTCCCATATTTCCTTTTTTTTGTGCGTTCCCATGTGCCAATTTTTTACACGCAAAAAAAAAGGCGTTGGCGCGATTTCTTAAATACCAGCACACCAAAACACATAATGCTGTGCGATTTTAACGCTTGCGAACGTGCGTGCATTTGCTAGATACACATGGGCGCCTTTAAAAATGAAGGGCGGTCCCACGAATCTGCAAAAAGCAGTTTTTTGGGTGGTTGCGAGAAAACTCGCAAACGTGCCGATCTGAACTGAGTCTAAGGGGCTCATTCACACCATGAGGTGCGTCCAAGCATGCATGCTTTTTTTGCGCTCCCATATTTCCTTATTTTGTGTGTTCTCACAGGTCGATTTTTTTACACGTGTAAAAAAAAAAAATTGTCGGTGCGATTTTTAAAATTCCAGCACACCAAAACGCATAATGCTGTCTGATTTTTACCCGCTTGCGAACACACGTGCATTTGCTAGATGCACATAGGCGCCATTCAGATTTAAGGGCAGCCCCACGCATCTGCGAAAAGCAGGTTTTTTTTTTTCTTTGTGGTCGCGAGAAAACTCGCAAACGCGCAGATCTGAACTGAGCCTAAGGGGCTCATTCACACCACGAGGTGCGTCCAAGCATGCGCGCTTTTTTTGCACTCCCATATTTCCTTTTTTGTGCGTTCCCACATGGCGTTGGTGCGATTTTTAAAATTCCAGCACACCAAAACACATAATACCGCGCGATTTTTGCGCGTGCATTTCCTAGATGTACACGGGTGCCATTAAAAATTAAGGGCAGCCCCATGCGCCTGCGAAAAGCAGTTTTTTGTTTACGGTTGCGAGAAAACTCGCAAACGCGCCGATCTGAACTGAGCCTATAGGGGCCTCATTCACACCATGAGGTGCGTCCAAGCATGCACATTTTTTTTGCGCTCCCATATTTCCTTTTTTTTTTTTTTTGTGCGTTCCCACAATCGATTTTTTTTACACGCAAAAAAAAAGGTGGCAGCACGATTTTTAAAATTCCAGCACACCAAAACGCATAAAAAGATCAGAACTGAGCCTAAGGGGCTCATTCACACAATGAGGAGCGTCCAAGCATGTGCGTTGTTTTTCTGTGTTCCCGCGTTCCCTTTCATTTTGCGTTCCCGCACATAGCATTTTACATGCAAAAAAAAAAAAAAGTGTTGCCGCGATTGTTCCCTAAACTGCTGCACGCCAAAATGCACGAGGGGCGCTGTACCGTGCGTTTTGGCGCGTGTAGGCGCCATTAAGGATCAATGGCGGCCTTACGCATCTGCGAAAAGCAGCCGTTTTTTTGTGGGGTCGCGAGAAAACGCGTGACGTTTGCACGCCTTCCTATTGTGAACGAGCCCTAGGGGGAACCCCACTTTTTTTTTTTTTTTTTAAATGCGTACTGTCACTTTAAATTTTATATTCGGGGGATCCCCGGTGATGTCATCCGTTGTCATAAAATGACCTTTTATGGTCAATGATGTCACTCGGGGATCCCGGGATTTTTAGATCATTTTTTTTGCGCCAAATTTATCACGCTTGGTGGATTTGGCTTTTCAGAACGCAATCTGAGATGTTGGGGGGTATTTAGCGAAGGGGCGACCCCCGGTACAGGAGGAGGGAGGTGGGGAGGATGAGGAAGGAGGTGAGGAGGATGAGGAGAAGCTGTCAGTTTGTAGGACCCAGCAGCTGGCAGATGTGCCCCGGGGAGGGGGGTGTGCGCAATGTGGGAGGGGATCCCTCTGTGTACATAGAGATCCTCATATATTCATGTCTCCCTTCCTCGCTCAGCATCCTCACCTTGGTCCATCGGACGCTGTAGGACGCCCACCTTCCAACGTCGTGGAACCCCCCCCCCTTCCCCGGTACACAGAGCCAGTTGGTGACGGAGCCGCGCTGGGAGGGGACCTGCTGCACCTGTCTGGCTGGAAGAACCGGATCCGCCACCCTGGGCAGCCATATGGATGTGCTGGAGGGGGGAGCCACTGAGACTCAGTGACTGAGCTGTGTTGTGCGAGGGGCCCGTTGCTCTGACCCCACCACCGTCACCTTCATCACCACCACCGTCACCTTCACCACCACCACAACCACCATCTCCACCACCCCGCCGCCATGTCCAGGGAGTGCGTCCAGATCCCAGATGACCGGGACTTTCACAACTTCAAGACGGAGTGTCACTCGGAGGGCGGCTGGACCATGACGTATAACAAGTCCGGCATCACCGTGTGGGTGCAAGTCCTGGAGGAGGAGCGGGCCCTGCACAAGATTAAGGTGAGACGGCAAGGAGGTCACCTGTTCTCCTCTACTAACAAAAGGGGGGGTCAGAATACGGGACACCTGTGTGAGAAGCCTCAGATGGAAGCTGTTGGGGGGGGGGGTTATAAAATGGGACACCTGTGTGAGAAGCCTCGGATGGAAGCTGTTGGGGTGGGGTGGCAGCTTCTGCCTGAGGCTTCTCACACAGGTGTGTTACTACCCGGGGGACTCCGGGGTTCACCATACACTTTACAATCTGACCCTGCAATCTCTGTGCAATCAACTTTACCGAGAAGATGTGATGGGAGGAACTACCTAATCTGTCCAATCAGGAAGGCCCTGGCACCGCGAAGTTGTGAGATCTACAGGAGATTGTGCAATCAGATTGTAACGTGTGTGGTGAGATTTCTGCTTCTTATGGTGAAGCCCCTGAGTACCGGCACTGGGGGGCTCCCATTCCTTACAATGTAGATTGGAATAGTCGTAGTATCTGCTCTCACGTGTTACATTGTATCTCTATTACTAGTCGTAGTATCTGATCTCGTGTTACATTGTATCTCTATTACTAGTCGTAGTATCTGATCTCGTGTTACATTGTATCTCTATTACTAGTCGTAGTATCTGATCTCACGTGTTACATTGTATCTCTATTACTAGTCGTAGTATCTGATCTCACGTGTTACATTGTATCTCTATTACTAGTCGTAGTATCTGATCTCATGTGTTACATTGTTTCCCTATTACTAGTCGTAGTATCTGCTCCTACGTGTTACATTGTATCTCTATTACTAGTCGTAGTATCTGATCTCATGTGTTACATTGTATCTCTATTACTAGTCGTAGTATCTGCTCCCACGTGTTACATTGTATCCCTATTACTAGTCGTAGTATCTGATCTCACGTGTTACATTGTATCTCTATTACTAGTCGTAGCATCTGATCTCAGGTGTTACATTGTTTCCCTATTACTAGTCGTAGTATCTGATCTCAGGTGTTACATTGTATCTCTATTACTAGTCGTGGTATCTGCTCCCATGTGTTACATTGTATCTCTATTACTAGTCGTAGTATCTGCTCTCACGTGTTACATTGTTTCCCTATTACTAGTCGTAGTATCTGCTCCTACGTGTTACATTGTATCCCTATTACTAGTCGTAGTATCTGATCTCAGGTGTTACATTGTATCCCTATTACTAGTCGTAGTATCTGATCTCATGTGTTACATTGTATCCCTATTACTAGTCGTAGTATCTGATCTCATGTGTTACATTGTATCCCTATTACTAGTCGTAGTATCTGATCTCAGGTGTTACATTGTATCCCTATTACTAGTCGTAGTATCTGCTCCCACGTGTTACATTGTATCCCTATTACTAGTCGTAGTATCTGCTCCTACGTGTTACATTGTATCCCTATTACTAGTCGTAGTATCTGATCTCATGTGTTACATTGTATCCCTATTACTAGTCGTATTATCTGCTCACATGTGTTACATTGTATCCCTATTACTAGTCGTAGTATCTGATCTCATGTGTTACATTGTATCCCTATTACTAGTCGTATTATCTGCTCCCATGTGTTACATTGTATCCCTATTACTAGTCATAGTATCTGCTCCCATGTGTTACATTGTATCCCTATTACTAGTCGTAGTATCTGCTCCCACGTGTTACATTGTATCCCTATTACTAGTCGTAGTATCTGCTCTCACGTGTTACATTGTATCCCTATTACTAGTCGTAGTATCTGATCTCACGTGTTACATTGTATCTCTATTACTAGTCGTAGTATCTGATCTCATGTGTTACATTGTTTCCCTATTACTAGTCGTAGTATCTGCTCTCAGGTGTTACATTGTATTTCTATTACTAGTCATAGTATCTGCTCCCACGTGTTACATTGTATCCCTATTACTAGTCGTAGTATCTGCTCCCACGTGTTACATTGTATCCCTATTACTAGTCGTAGTATCTGCTCCCACGTGTTACATTGTATCCCTATTACTAGTCGTAGTATCTGCCCCCACGTGTTACATTGTATCTCTATTACTAGTCGTAGTATCTGCCCCCACGTGTTACATTGTATCTCTATTACTAGTCGTAGTATCTGCTCTCAGGTGTTACATTGTATTTCTATTACTAGTCATAGTATCTGCTCTCACGTGTTACATTGTATCTCTATTACTAGTCGTAGTATCTGCTCTGATATATTACATTGTATCCCTATTATAATCTCAGTATCTGCTCTTACGTGTTACATTATGTGGAAAGAGTTCTTTCCTGTAACAGCTGTGTGGAAGTGGTTCTCTCCTGTAAGAGCTGTGTGTAAGGGGTTCTCTCCTGTAAGAGCTGTGTGTAAGGGGTTCTCTCCTGTAAGAGCTGTGTGTAAGGGGTTCTCTCCTGTAAGAGCTGTGTGGAAGGGGTTCTCTCCTGTAAGAGCTGTGTGGAAGGGGTTCTCTCCTGTAAGAGCTGTGTGGAAGGGGTTCTCTCCTGTAAGAGCTGTGTGGAAGGGGTTCTCTTCTGTAAGAGCTGTGTGGAAGGGGTTCTCTTCTGTAAGAGCTGTAAAAAAATGAGGAAAAATCTTTCAAAGGAACAGATGTTTCAGATTGGCAAATATTCTTTCCAAAACAGAACCCCAGAACTATGAATACAGATCTGTCACTGATCTGGGATACAATCCGTTTCCCCGGGAGTATCACCCAGGCTGCCATTGCTGGAGGTCGGAGTTGCCCGGGTCCCGCAGTTTTCTCGATCACTGACCCGGGCACCCACCAACAGCCCTGCCTGTCATTGTTTTATCTGGCGGCATGCTTGTTGCAGGTCAGCAGCTCATAAATATCAAAGCCAGAGAACCGGCATTATCAGAAAATGCTGAGCAATGGCTCCCTTATTACTACAGTCCCCCCATAGGGACCAGCCAGCAGGGCCGTCTTAAATAATGATTGGACCCTGGGCAAACGTTTTTTATTGGACCCTCCCCAATCCACTTGTCTATTTGTGGGCAGTGCGGGCTCAAGGGGAAGCTGCCTTGGGCCCCAAAACAATGACTGGGCCCGGGGCAGCTGCCCCGTGCTAAAGAGCCAATTTTCACCGCCTCTCTTTATTAGGAGCGCTGTAGAGGAGGGATTGCAACCCTCGCATGTACGACGCCCCGGGGGATCCTCTGACTCCCTTCTGGATGTTTCCGTCATTCAGCGACTTCACTCATTCCCGGCATCTGTAAGAAGCTGGTTGTCGATGTGCAGAACGCTGGACTCCACTCACATTTAAAAGACACAAACGAATGCCGCTCTGTATTCCTTACTACATTGTTACAGGGAATGACAAGCAGTGTAAGTTTCCTGTAACCAGCTGGCATACTGATAGGAGGAGAGAGCAGAGTGACCATGACCAGGAGATGGGCCCATCGGTCTGCTGCTTCTCCTTTCACTATCCAATCACAGGCTGGGGGAGGGACAAGACCTGTAAGTGTAACTGAACTGCAGTAGGGAAAAGTCAGGTCTCCTGTCAAAGCTGTGCTATGTGGCTGAGCTGTGTAAATCTCAGGACTGGATGTGCAGAAAAGGAAATATTTAGGCCCTGATATATGAATTTCATCTGTGTGATTGAAGTGTGCAGTGTTGTTGAAATGCCAAAGAAAATAAAAGGATAGCGGCCTTGCGGCACTTCTCCATCGACCACGAGAAAGCCTAAAATAGCCACATTCCATTCAACCTTCACCCAACGAGTGATGTGCGTCATTTATATGAAGACAACAATCCGAGCCAGGAGCCTTGGTACATAAATATAATTATCATCACTTTGATCTGCACATAATGGGCACAGCAGGTGTACAGACCCAGGAAGTGGGCACAGGGATGGTGGGAACCCCTCATAATGGGCACAGCAGGTGTACAGACCTGGGAACTCAGCACAGGGATGGTGGCAACCCCTCATAATTGGCACAGCAGGTGTACAGACCTGGGAACTCAGCACAGGGATGGTGGCAACCCCTCATAATGGGCACAGCGGGTGTACAGACCCGGGAACTCAGCACAGGGATGGTAGGAACCCCTCATAATGGGCACAGCAGGTGTACAGACCCATGAACTCAGCACAGGGATGGTGGGAACCCCTCATAATGGGCACAGAAGGTGTACAGACCTGGGAACTCAGCACAGGGATGGTGGGAACCTCTCATAATGGGCACAGCAGGTGTACAGACCTGGGAACTCAGCACAGGGATGGTGGCAACCCCTCATAATGGGCACAGCAGGTGTACAGACCCGTGAACTCAGCACAGGGATGGTGGCAACCCCTCATAATGGGCACAGCAGGTGTACAGACCTGGGATCTCAGCACAGGGATGGTGGCAACCCCTCATACTGGGCACAACGGTGGTATAGACCTGGGAACTCAGCACAGGGATAGTGGGAACCACTCATAATGGGCACAGCGGGTGTACAGACCCGGGAACTCAGCACAGGGATGGTGAGAACCCCTCATAATGGGCACAGCAGGAATTTAAGTAGAGTGACCTATGAAATGTACTCTGTATGTCAGTTATGTGTCGGGGAGTCAAGAGAACTCTCTGTAGTAGACTGTGGTGGATGTGACCCATGTGGCTCTTTCGGTTGATGTGTTTGATTCGGGTGGTTGGAGGGTCACATGGGAGGGGGATGTTTATTTTTGTGTTGTATTAAATGCCCCATTAATGATCACTCATTGCAGACCGGCTGGAGCTCCCTGGATGAGCAGAGTCCTCGCTGACCTCAAAATAAGCGGCTTCTAGAAGAGCAATACACTGCCAGCACCGGCGTCTTGGCTTCAATCCTTTATCTTTTATCCAGTGTACTTCTCTAGGACATACACTCTATTACCAAAAGTATTGGGACGCCTGCCTTTACACGCTCATGAACCTTAATGACATCCCAGTCTTAGTCTGTAGGGTTCAAAATTGAGTTGGCCCTCCCTTTGTAGCTTCACCTCTCCTGGGAAGGCCGTCCACAAGGTTTAGGAGGGTCTATGGGAATGTTTGACCATTCTTCCAGAAGAGAATTTGTGAGGTCAGGCACTGATGTTGGATGAGAAGGCCCGGCTCACAGTCTCTGCCCTAATTCATCCCAAAGGTGTTCTATCGGGTTAAGGTCAGGACTCTGTGCAGGCCAGTCAAGTTCCTCCACACCAAACTCGCTCCTCCGTGTCTTTATGGACCTTGCTTTGTGCACTGGTGGGCAGTCATGTTGGAACAGGAAGGGGCCATCCCCACTTTCTGACTCACCGACCAGGAACAAGCGTGCAGCATCTGAAGTCGGCTCAATGTCCGATCACCTGCTCCTCATTCTTGTTCCAGGCCAGGGACTCAGAAAGCAATGAAGCCAATGGATCAGCATGACAGCCAAGCAAATGGAGTTTTGCTCTTAGAACAGCTTAAATAAGAATCGAGGGCCACCTAGGAGGATATCCCCGGAGCTGGCTGACCTCTAGCCCTTCCCCCACCCTCTCTACTTCACTACTGCCCCATCCTTCTCTTTCTTCCTTCCTTTCTCTCTATTTTCTAGGGTTGCCACCTCATCCCTTTAAACCCGAACACATATGAATTCCACAGGTTGTTCTGTGGCTGATTAAGGTGGTAATTAAACTCACTTGGTGCCTCATCTGCATTTAATCAGCCACAGGACCTGTGTAATTCATATGTGTTCGGGTTTAAAGGGATGAGGTGGCA
>BLSH010152949.1:597843-609993 GCA_018402905.1 Glandirana rugosa
AAAGGAGTCAGAGGGGAGGGGGTCACTAGTCTGACATGTAACATTGAAACATCTTCCTTCCTCCTCCTTCTACAAAGTTACAATGTACAGTCTGATCACTGGGGGAGGGGAGACTGAGGAAATGCTTCCTCCTCCTTCTACAAAGTTACAATGTACAGTCTGATCACTGGGGGAGGGGAGACTGAGGAAATGCCGCCTGCAGCAGACTGATGACATCATCTCAGATAAATGATCCTGTGTTGCTGTACATTGTGCCATGTCGGGGGTTTATCAATGCAGGTGACAGGTCCACTATAGGAATAATTATTTGGGATGTCCAATCATGGCTCAGTATTGTTTAAACCCCGGATTCCCCCCTCCTGGTATCACAGGGAGGAGGGGGGTGAAGATTTCCTCATCGTTCTCCCTGCAGCATGGAAGCAGCGCAGTCGCTGGGAATTGTGCACCGTCCTTATCTACGTCCATCCAGCCCCCTTCTCCCTCCAGCTCTGTCACTCCTCCATCCATCTCTATGGATACAGAGCAAGGGCCCCCAGGGTGCAGCCATCAGGGGCCCTCTCCAGCCTGCGTCCTCAGGGGTGGCTCTTTAATGATAAAAGGAGGAGCTTTCCTGGTAAATGATAGCGATATTGCAGAACATCCAATCAGGAATTTATTGCGATCTCTGTGGGAGGTCCCGCATACCTGGAAGGGTTCCGCTGACTCAGGGCTTGGCGCTGTGCCAATCATAATGACGATCTGATGACAGCTCCACTTTACTGTTAGCCAGCAGCTGCTGTGACAAGAGTGAGGACTTCTCAGCCATCAGATCTGAGCCAGGACCCTGTGCAGGATCTCCGGGGACAGCAGGAACAAGGAACGTTTTCATACACTGGATTTGCCTACTAGCTTGATTTGTTTGCCGCCGGAACCTCAAGCGTGTGAATTGTATGGCTGTGATGGAGACAATAAATTCCCTGGGACTGATTACATTTTTAATAAAGCCTTTATATTTCATCATCACTGGGTCTCTGTGCTTCTCTATGCAAAGGAAGGCTGTATTTGCATAGGTAACGCCCACATGTGATGAGTCAGTCTGAAAGAGGGGAGGTCCTAGGCAGGCTGTATTTGCATAGGTAACACCCACATGTGATGAGTCAGTCTGAAAGAGTGGGCGGTCCTAGGAAGGCTGTATTTGCATTGGTAACGCCCACATGTGATGAGTCAGTCTGAAAGAGTGGGCGGTCCTAGGAAGGCTGTATTTGCATAGGTAACGCCCACATGTGATGCTGAGTCAGTCTGAAAGAGTGGGTGGTCCTAGGCAGGCCGTATTTGCATAGGTAACGCCCACATTTGATGAAGAGTCAGTCTAGGGAAGTGGACGGTCCTAGGAAGGCTGTATTTGCATAGGTAACGCCCACATGTGATGCTGAGTCGGTCTGGGGAAGTGGGTGGTCCTAGGCAGGCTGTATTTGCATAGGTAACGCCCACATGTGATGCTGAGTCGGTCTGGGGAAGTGGGCGGTCCTAGGCAGGCCGTATTTGCATAGGTAATGCCCACATGTGATGCTGAGTCAGTCTGGGGAAGTGGGTGGTCCTAGGCAGGCCGTATTTGCATAGGTAACACCCACATGTGATGCTGAGTCGGTCTGGGGAAGTGGGCGGTCCTAGGCAGGCTGTATTTGCATAGGTAACGCCCACATGTGATGCTGAGTCGGTCTGGGGAAGTGGGCGGTCCTAGACAGGCTGTATTTGCATAGGTAACGCCCACATGGGATGAAGAGTCAGTCTGGGGAAGTGGGCGGTCCTAGGCAGGCTGTATTTGCATAGGTAACGCCCACATGTGATGAAGAGTCAGTCTGGGGAAGTGGGCGGTCCTAGGCAGGCCGTATTTGCATAGGTAACGCCCACATGTGATGCTGAGTCGGTCTGGGGAAGTGGGCGGTCCTAGGCAGGCTGTATTTGCATAGGTAACGCCCACATGTGATGCTGAGTCAGTCTGGGGAAGTGGGCGGTCCTAGGCAGGCTGTATTTGCATAGGTAACGCCCACATGTGATGCTGAGTCGGTCTGGGGAAGTGGGCGGTCCTAGGCAGGCTGTATTTGCATAGGTAACGCCCACATGTGATGCTGAGTCAGTCTGGGGAAGTGGGCGGTCCTAGGCAGGCTGTATTTGCATAGGTAACGCCCACATGTGATGCTGAGTCGGTCTGGGGAAGTGGGCGGTCCTAGGCAGGCTTTATTTGCATAGGTAACGCCCACATGTGATGCTGAGTCAGTCTGGGGAAGTGGGCAGTCCTAGGCAGGCTGTATTTGCATAGGTAACGCCCACATGTGATGCTGAGTCAGTCTGAAAGAGTGGGCGGTCCTAGGCAGGCTTTATTTGCATAGGTAACGCCCACATGTGATGCTGAGTCAGTCTGGGGTAGTGGGCGGTCCTAGGCAGGCTGTATTTGCATAGGTAACGCCCACATGTGATGCTGATCCTGTTGCATTGGGCTGTTAGCAGGCAGGAAGGGGTTACCAGGCCCAGCGCGGGGAATGTGCGCACAGACGCCGCGTCCTCCTCCTGACACAAATGGGAAAATCGTGCGTTCTGCTGCCGCCATGACTCAGCAGCTATTACCAGCGAGCAGCGCAATTGTTGCGAAGACGTGACATGATGGGACCCATGTCTAACAGATCAAACACAGTAATTTCCCCTCCCCCATAATAAACCAGCAACAGGTACCCCTATGGAGGAACCACGACTGGAATGAGTCCCATTTGTTACCATCTTTGGACTGTGGCTAGAGCTCTGCTTTAAACATTGAAACGTGGATGTGATTGGAGTGATCGGCCGAATGATTCGGCATTCTGTTCTGCTGGTTTGGTAGTCCAGGAGGGTGACACGCTGTAGTCCGGTAATGACGGTGGTGTCACTGACCCCCCCACACACCACTGGTCTGACCATGAAAGAGTAGTAGCAGCACACGTCTCTCTCCTCCTGTAAGCACATTGCCAATGCTAGACTGACAGCACAGTAGATGCTGATTGGCTAACACTGGTGACCGCTGTATCTCAAAGTCCTGCTATAAATGAGCTTACAGGAAGCTGATATACGGATAGAATAAGGTACTTATACATGCTGTGTTTGAAAAGGATTTCGATGAATTCGTCATCATGTTTTTTTATATCTGTCTCAAGTCTGCTCCACAGTGCCTTGAAAAAGTATTCATACCCCTTGAAAATGTTCCACACTTTCTCATGTTACAACCAAAAACGTAAATGTATTTCATTGGGATTTTATGTGATAGACCGACTCAAAGTGGCTCATAATTGTGTCTATCACATAAAACCCCAATAGAATACATTTACATTATTGGCTGTAACATGAGAAAGCGTCGAACATTTTCAAGGGGTTCGGGTTTAAAGGGATGAGGTGGCAACCCTACAGGCGGGAGTGTGCCGTCGGTGGCGCGCTCTCGTGCCCGCCTCACTCTGCAGCAGTGTCGCCGCGGGTCCAGCAGACTTGATGTCCGCAGGCTACCCGTGATGACCTGGCACAGAAGGAAAACGGGGAACCGCCGATGTAAACACGGCAGTGCCCTTCACTGTCAGGAGGCATGTGAGAGAACTACTGATCCCTATATGCGGGATCAGTTAGATCTCTTATGCCCCTGGTAGCCCAGCCCTCTCACAGTTAGAACACGCCTAGGGAACACCGTTAACCCCTAGATCTACCCCTGCAGGTTAAGCCCTTCACTGCCAATGACATTTATACAGTAATCAGTGGATATTTAAATTTCTGATCGCTGTATAAATGTCATTGGTCCCAAAAAAGTGTAAAAAATGTCCGACATGTCCGCTGCAATATTACAGTCCCAATAAAAATCGCAGATCGCTGCCATTACTAGTAAAAAAAAAAGAAATATATAGTAAAAACACCAGAAATGAATTCTCATGGTTTGTAAATGTGGCAACTTTTCCGCAAACCAATCAATAAACGCCGATCGTGATTTTTTTTTTTTACCACAAATATGTAGAAGAATATAAATCGGCCAAAACCGATGAATATATTTGTGTTTTTTTTATATATTTTTTTTGGATATGTATTTTAGCAAAAATTAAAAAAATAGTTTTTTTTTCAAAATTGTCGCTCTTTTTTTGTTTATAGCGGTGATCAGAAATGACGCAGAGGTGATCAAATACCACCAAAAGAAAGCTCTATTTGTGGGGGAAAAAGGCCGTCAATTTCATTTGGGTACAACGTCGCACGACCGCGCAATTGTCAGTTAAAACAATGCAGTGCTGAATCGCAAAAAGTGCTCTTGTCTTAAAGGGGGAAATCCTTCCGGTCCTTAAGTGGTTAATAACGCTTAAAGTGCAACAATAAAAATGAAAAATTCCTTTAAATATAGTCTATATCTATCATCTATCTATCTTACTCCAAGTACAGTATCTCAAAAAAGTAAGTACACCCCTCACATTTGTGTAAATATTTTATTCTATCTTTTCACGTGACAACACTGAAGAAATGACACTTTGCTACAATGTAAAGTAGTGAGTGTACAGCTTGTATAACAGTGTAAATTTACTGTCCCCTCAAAATAACTCAACACACAGCCATTAATGTCTAAACTGGGAAAAAAGTGTCAATATTTTGTGTGGCCACCGTTATTTTCCAGCACTGCCTTAACCCTCTTGGGCATGAAGTTCACCAGAGCTTCACAGGTTGCCACTGGAGACCTCTTCCCCTCCTCCATGACGACATCACAGAGCTGGTGGATGTTAGAGACCTTGAGCTCCTCTACCTTCCGTTTGAGGAGCCCCACAGATGCTCAATAGGGTTTAGGTCTGGAGATGCTTGGCCAGTCCATCGCCTTTACCCTCAGCTTCTTTAGCAAGGCAGTGGTTGTCTCGGAGGTGTATTTGGGGTCGTTGTGTTGGAATACTGCCCTGCAGCCCAGTCTCTGAAGGGAGGGGATCATGCTCTGCTTCAGTATGTCACAGTACATGTTGCCATTCATGGTTCTCTCAATGAACTGTAGCTCCTCAGTGCCGGCAGCACTCATGCAGCCCCAGACCATGGCACTCCCACCACCATGCTTGACTGTAGGCAAGACACACTTGTCTTTGTACTCCTCACCTGGTTGCCGCCACACACGCTTGACACCATCTGAACCAAATAAGTTTATCTTGGTCTCATCAGACCACAGGACATGGTTCCAGTAATCCATGTCCTTAGTCTGCTTGTCTTCAGCAAACTGTTTGCAGGCTTTCTTGTGCATCATCTTTAGAAGAGGCTTCCTTCTGGGATGACAGCCATGCAGACCAATTTGATGCAGTGTGTGGCGTATGGTCTGAGCACTGACAGGCTGACCCCCCACCCCTTCAACCTCTGCAGCAATGCTGGCAGCACTCATATGTCTACTTCCTAAAGATGACCTCTGGATATGACGCTGAGCACGGCACTCAACTTCTTCGGTCGACCATGGCGAGGCGCTGTTCTGAGTGGAACCTGTCCTGTTTAGCCGCTGTATGGTCTTGGCCACCGTGCTGCAGCTCAGTTTCAGGGTCTTGGCAATCTTCTTATAGCCTAGGCCAGTGTTTTTCAACTCCAGTCCTCAAGGCACACCAACAGGTCATGTCTTCAGGATTTCCCTCAGATGAAACAGCTGTGGTAATTACTAAGGCAGTGAAACTGATCAAATCACCTGTGCAAACTCATGGAAATCCTGAAAACATGACCTGTTGGTGTGCCTTGAGGACTGGAGTTGAAAAACACTGGCCTAGGCCATCTTTATGTAGAGCATCAATTCTTTTTTCAGATCCTCCGGAGAGTTCTTTGCCATGAGGAGCCATGTTGAACTTCCAGTGACGAATGTGAAAGTGGTAACACCAAATTTAACACACCTGCTCCCCATTCACACCTGAGACCTTGTAACACTAACAAGTCACATGGGGAGGGAAAATGACTAATTGGGCCCAATTTGGACATTTTCACTTAGGGGTGTACTCACTTTTGTTGCCAGCGGTTTAGACATTAATGGCTGTGTGTTGAGTTATTTTGAGGGGACAGCAAATATACACTGTTATACAAGCTGTACACTCACTACTTTACATTGTAGCAAAGTGTCATTTCTTCAGTGCTGTCACATGAAAAGATAGAATAAAATATTTACAAAAATGTGAGGGGTGTGCTCACTTTTGTGTGATACTGTATATTTAGGCCCTTAAATCGCCCTTGCGTTGTATTCCTACATGTTGCGCACCCAGGGTCCATGGCTGAATCTAACATTCAGGTGCCCTTTCCGCGCCGCCGGTCTGTGACGCATTAGGTGTCCTGACAGTCTGGTAGCTCAGGGAGCTGTGATGAATTATTCAACACGTCACCTCGTCCATCCACGGACTGCTGGTGTTAACCCCCTCCGTGCTGAGGTGGCCATGTGCAATGGAGAGACCTGGTAGTGGTAAACCTGACGCCATCCCATGTCACACAAGATCATAGTTTTTAGATTGTAAGCTCTAATGACCAGGACCCTCTGATCCCTCTTGTATTGAATAATAATAATAGTTTGTAGAGCATAATGAAACAATGTAGCGATCACTGATACCTCTTACATCTCAGCTGTGATCAGAAGGTGAACATGAATCCTTTGATGACCTTTATCTGAATCTCTGTAACCAAAATCACTGCAAGGTCAGGAGATTTGGATGATGTTTTATACGTGGAGGGGGGATTATTGGCATAATTAAAAAATCTTCTTCTCATAAAGTTGCCTTAATAATGGAACCCTAAGATATCCCAAAATGTGGGTCTGTGATCTCCTATATTTCAAGAAGGGGCATAACTACAAACCACAGGGCCCCAGAGCAAAATTTGGATGGGTCCCCTACTTGCTTGCCCAATAGTGATCTCTCTTTGGCACCCAACATATATTGGTTACCCAAAAGTAGTCCCCTTAAAAATGGAAAATGGTGGCAAACCGTTTATATTGCAGACTTAAAGTGACCTCCTTATCATATTACTCCTGATATAACCCTTACAACATTGGTGATCAATGGTTTTTATACTACCCCTATTAATAATCATTAATATTGGTGATTAATGATTTGTATACTACTACACCTACTAATAATCATTAACATTGATGATCAGTGATTTATTGATATACTACCCCTATTAATAATCATAATCAGTGGTGATCGATGGTTTGTATACCCCCCCCATTAATAATCTTTATGATTAATGATCAATTATTTATCCACTCCCCCTATTGAATGATAATCATTAACATTGGTGATCAATGATTTATATACTCCCCCTATTGATAATCATTATCAGTGGTGATCAGTGGTTCATATACCCCCCCTATTAATAATCATTATTGGTGATCAGAGGTTCATATACCCCCCCCCATTAATAATTATTATGATTAGTGATTGTTTATATACTCCCCCTATTAATAATCATTATCATTGGTGATCAACAGTTTATATACTACCTCTATTAATAATCATTAACATTGGTGTTCAATGATTTCAGGGCCGGTGCAAGGATTTTTGACACCCTAGGCAAAAACTCATCCCCCCCTTTGGGCGGTGCATGCCAGGAGGATGCAGAGCGGCCTCCTTGGGGGGGGGGGGGGTTGTGCCATCCAGTCTCTGCAGATGATCTCCATGTTCCATAACATGCCAGGGCTCTCCACGTGGGGGTGGGGGGTGTGGTGGTTATGGTGCTGGCCAGTAAGTGACTGTAGTGACATGCTTAACATGCCAGGATGCACAGCGGCCTGGAGGGTGTGTGAGGTGCTGCCAGCCGCAGCTCTCCACTGTGATGACATGACGATGCATGCAGAGCAGCCAGTGATGGATTAACAGCGGCCAGGCGCCCTAGGCTGCTGTGCACCCTAGGCGGCCGTCTACTCCGCCTAGTGGTAGAGCCAGCCCTAAATGATTTATATACTACCCCTATTAATAATCACTGTCAGTGGTGATCAATGGTTCATATACCCCCCCTATTAATAATCATTATTGGTGATGAGAGGTTTATATACTCCCCCCACCATTAATAATCATTATGATTAGTGATTGTTTATATACTCCCCCTATTAATATTCATTATTATTGGTGATCAATGGTGTATATGCTATCCCTAATAATAATCATTAACATTGGTGATCAATGATTTATATTCTACCCACATTAATAATCATTATTATTAATGGTCAATGATTTATATACTATCCTTATTAATAATTATTAACATTGAAGATCAATAGTTTATATAATGTCGCAATTAATAATCAATAACATTAGGGCCACCCTCTCACTAACACTGGTGTCAGTGACATTGTACACTTGCCTGGATTAGGTTGGTGGATTGATACATACAAAATAGTCTTAATTTTTCAAAGCCAGGGGGTAAGGAGTGGTAAATGAATAAAAATCTCAACTGGGCCCCCTCTACCTCCTGGGCCCCATAGCATCTGCATGATCTGCAATGGCTCTAGTTACTCCCTTTATTTTGAGCTTGCTGTCGCCTTTCATTCCTTCACTTCACCACCCACTTTGATATTTGTGGACAAGCCTGTATAGCGTGATTGGCATTGCACTTTTGGGGCTCATTCACATATCGATCCATACATCATGCAGGTAGCCGGCTGAACAGCTCCACCTTTTCCTCTTCTCCATAACATAGATCAGTGTTTCTCAACCTTTTTTCAGTCAAGGCATCCTCCAAAATTATGGACAGTCTCGAGGCACCCTCCAAAATTATGGGCAGTCTCGAGGCACACTCCAAAATGATGGGCAGTCTCGAGGCACCCTCCAAAATTATGGACAGTCTCAAGGCAGCCTCCAAAATTATGGACAGTCTCGAGGCACCTTCCAAAATTATGGACAGTCTCGAGGCACCTTCCAAAATTATGGACAGTCTCGAGGCAGCCTCCAAAATTATGGACAGTCTCGAGGCAGCCTCCAAAATTATGGACAGTCTCAAGGCAGCCTCCAAAATGGTGGACAGTCTCGAGGCACCTTCCAAAATGATGGACAGTCTCGAGGCAGCCTCCAAAATGATGGACAGTCTCGAGGCAGCCTCCAAAATGATGGACAGTCTCGAGGCACCTTCCAAAATGATGGACAGTCTCGAGGCACCTTCCAAAATGATGGACAGTCTCGAGGCACCTTCCAAAATGATGGACAGTCTCGAGGCACCTTCCAAAATTATGGACAGTCTTGAGGCACCTTCCAAAATTATGGACAGTCTTGAGGCACCTTCCAAAATTATGGACAGTCTCGAGGCACCTTCCAAAATTATGGGCAGTCTCGAGGCACCCTCCAAAATTATGGATAGTCTTAAGGCTCCCAATTTTAAATGTAGAAACTATTCTAGTAGTTTTACATAATGCAGCAACATCAATACACATAGGACACCCAACATTAGTGGTGATTTATTCTTCCAAAGCAAATGAACACCTTCACCTTTTCCTCTTCTCCATAACATAGATCAGTGTTTCTTAAACTTTTTTCAATCAAGGCACCCTTTAAAATTATGGACAGTCTCAAGGCACCCTTTAAAATTATGGACAGTCTCGAGGCGCCCTCCAAAATTATGGACAGTCTCGAGGCACCCTCCAAAATTATGGACAGTCTCGAGGCACCCTCCAAAATTATGGACAGTCTCGAGGCACCCTCCAAAATTATGGACAGTCTTGAGGCACCCTCCAAAATTATGGACAGTCTCGAGGCACCCTCCAAAATTATGGACATTCTTGAGGCACCCTCCAAAATTATGGACAGTCTCGAGGCACCCTCCAAAATTATGGACAGTATTAAGGCTCCCAATTCTAAAATGTAGAAACTATTCTAGTAGTTTTACATAATGCAGCAACATCAATACACATAGGACACCCAACATTAGTGGTGATTTATTCTTCCAAAGCAAATGAACACCTTCACCTTTTCCTCTTCTCCATAACATAGATCAGTGTTTCTCAAACTTTTTTCAATCAAGGCACCCTTTAAAATTATGGACAGTCTCAAGGCACCCTTTAAAATTATGGACAGTCTCGAGGCGCCCTCCAAAATTATGGACAGTCTCGAGGCGCCCTCCAAAATTATGGACAGTCTCGAGGCGCCCTCCAAAATTATGGACAGTCTTGAGGTGCCCTCCAAAATTATGGACCGTCTCGAAGCACCCTCCAAGATTATGGACAGTGTCAAGGCGCCCTCCAAAATTATGGGCAGTCTCGAAGCACCCTCCAAAATTATGGACAGTCTCGAGGCACCCTTCAAAATTATGGACAGTCTCGAAGCACCCTCCAAAATCATGGACAGTGTCAAGGCACCCTCCAAAATTCTGGATAGTCTCGAAGCACCCTGCAAAATTATGGACAGTCTCGAGGCTCCCTCCAAAATTATGGACAGTCTCGAGGCGCCCGCCAAAATTATGGACAGTCTTGAGGCGCCCTCCAAAATTATGGATAGTCTTGAGGCGCCCTCCAAAATTATGGACCGTCTCGAAGCACCCTCCAAAAGTATGGACAGTTGTAAGGCGCCCACCAAAATTATGGGCAGTCTCGAAGCACCCTCCAAAATTATGGACAGTGTCAAGGCGCCCTCCAAAATTATGGACAGTCTCGAAGCACCCTGCAAAATTATGGACATTCTAAAATGTAGAAACTATTCTAATAGTTTTACATAATACAGCAACATCCACACATGTAGGACACCCAACGTAAGAGGTGATTTATCCTTCCAAAGCAAATACACTTTTGCACACTGGTGCTGACCAGTATTCCAATGTTTCTCTTCTCCCTCAATTTCTCTCCATCACTTTGCTAATGAGACCCCAAAGCTGATGGAGAGGGGCAAGGGAGGGTCGAAAAAGGATGATTTGCAGGCAACCGAGATCCTTCTTATTAACTGATATCATTGGTCGTTAGGAGGTTGACAGCTAGAAGGTTGTAATGGTGTACAATGAAAACCTGTGGCTTTGTGTAACTAAAAGGCAGTTTTCATCCTCCCACTGGCTGGGGCAATTTTTATGCACTTTCCCAAGGCACCCTTGAAGAAACCTCAAGGCATCCCAAGATGCCTGGGCACCCTGTCTGAAATAGGTTGACATAGAGGAGGAGGTTCTGTAGTTCAAAGAGGCTGGGCTTGAGACATACAGAGCCTAGGGACCTGGGTTTCTGGCAGGATCAACAGATATTTTTTTGCACTTCTTGATCAGATATAACAACACGTTCACTTTTTCAAAAGGGAGCAAATAATAGAAGTTTATTGTTAGAGTTTCTATAACGTGTATCTCCAGCCATCTTTATTTCTGTAGGGAGGGGTTTTCATTGCTGTCTGTGTTGGGGAGATTTGCCGACACTATAAACACCATTGACCCCACAGGAAAGGAGAGGAAAATAATAAAAATACTTTTGGTAGGGGTTAAGCCTTCAAAAATGTGTAAGATTTTAAAATATACCGACTAGAATAACAAAACTTGGTAGCCAAGAAAAAAGGAAGTGAGAGGAAATCGCCCAGTGGGGGCACCTATTTTGGTGACACCTAAGAGGGGATTCCCCCCACTTTGTAGGAATTTCTGCTCACTTCCTGGATTTATTCTAGGATTGTGCTGGTGTTATCACTATATAAATAATATGCTAATATTGGCGTGCCGGGGTAATGGAGCGACGCATGCTTACATAGAGAGCGCGATAACCAGCTGCGTGGTATTGATGGGTGACACGGAGAGGAGTTGGGCTCTGTATCCTGGTTCCTGTGTCTCTGTGTTTGTCTCCATATCTCACCCATGACATCTCCTGGACACGTCACAAAGAGAGATGCATGGAGGAGGGATGACTTAACACCTTCAGACGTTCGTGCTCTTCATTCTCTCCTTCCTGGAAATACTCTGTGTCACTGACATATACTGCAGTGCTGTACAGAGAACACTGAGCCAGCCACATCAGTCTCTGTACCAGAGGAGCTTACACTCTAATGCCCTCCCCTCCCCCACAGTCACATCAGTCTCTGTACCAGAGGAGCTTACACTCTAATGTCCCCCCACCCCACAGTCACACACTATTATTATTATACATTTATATAGCTCTGACATATACCGCAGTGCTGTACAGAGATCACTGAGCCAGTCACATCAGTCTCTGTACAGAGGAGCTTACACTCTAATGCCCCC
>BLSH010152999.1:28616-39954 GCA_018402905.1 Glandirana rugosa
CATGGACAGTGGACAGGTAGTTTCATGGGCTCATGGACAGTGGACAGGTAGTCTCATGGGCTCATGAACAGTGGACAGGTAGTCTTATGGACTCACTCTGACGGACAGGTGACAGGTACTCGGGTACTCTGATGGACAGGTGACAGGTACTCGGGTACTCTGATGGACAGGTGACAAGTACTCAGGTACTTTGATGGGCAGGTGACAGGTACTCAGGTATTCTGATGGACAGGTGACAAGTACTCGGGTACTCTGATGGACAGGTGACAGGTACTCGGGTACTTTGATGGACAGGTGACAGGTACTCGGGTACTCTGATGGACAGGTGACAAGTACTCGGGTACTTTGATGGGCAGGTGACAGGTACTCGGGTACTTTGATGGGCAGTTGACAGGTACTTGGGTACTTTGATGGACAGGTGACAGGTACTCGGGTACTTTGATGGACAGGTGACAGGTACTCTGATGGACTGTGACAGGTACTTTGATGGGGTGGTGACAGGTCCTCTTTATTGGGGGGGTGATCAGTGTGCTTGGTGTACAGTAGGCAGTAACGAGCTGTTACTGCAATCTCCCTGTCACACACGATCGGTGTGTGACAGGGAGAACCGCGGTAACAGCTTGTTACCGCGGTTTGTTTATATCACATGACCGGCTGTGATTGACACAGCCGGTCACGTGGTAAAGAGCCAAATCTATTGGCTCTTTACACGGATCGGAGCTGGGCTTTGTCCGAGGGCATGCACGAGAGGAGCGTCGGTGACCGGCTGTGATTGGACACATTTTATTGGCTCTTTACCATGATCTGGGGGGGACACAACCCCCCGGCAGATGAGCGATCCGTGGGGGCCCGCAGCAGCGGGGAGAAGCGGCGGACGTCATATGACGTCCGCCCGGATCGACGACCAGTCCCTGCCGACGTCATTTTACAATGGCTCGGTAGGGAACTGGTTAATGAGATTTGGGACGTTTGCCCTGTTGCTAGGTAGATTACACTTCTCTTTCTTATCTAATCTGTCTATTCCAGCAATTAGCAACAGCAGCACAGCTAGAGAGAAATTCCAAAGATTTTTTTTTTCTTTGGAGTTTCTCTCTAGCTGTGCTGCTGTTGGTTAATAATCATAGTTCATTTTTATTTTAATTTCTTGCTTATTTTTTTGGTGGGGCACTGCCCCAGCAGTCCTTATGGGTGAGCCTCCACTGGGCTACACCCCCTCCCAGCTCTCTGTCCAGAAACCTTCCACCAGTTTCTGGAAAGAAGTGGGAGTTCCAGGTGACCTCATCTTTGAATCACTCAATCCTATCTGAGCCACTCCCAGCCCAGAAACAAAAACAATCAGGCCTGCACACCAGTCAGGCCTGATTAAATTTTCCTTATGTAGCGGTACCCCCGAAGGAGCGGCTAATGAAATTTATATTTTCCCGAGCCTCCCACTGAATATTCTTGCAGCCAGTCACTATGGTATTTCCACACAGCCAGGTGCACACACAATCCTGCTTGTTTCCAATGACCAGTCTAGGGGATGAATTTTCAATGCTTTATTTGTTGAACTTGGATAGGAGAAGGGTAGAGATAGGATACTCCAAGTAACTTGGGTGGGCTGGGACTCCTAACCTTGAGCCCATGTGCTTCCTTTTATATGAAGGTGTTCACCCAAGATGCAGTGGGATCACCACTCCCCTGCTAGCTGGTCAGAACCACCTCCAAATACACCTGCTGTTACTTGCTGAGGCTTTTCCCCTCTGTCCAATAGGGACTGATACTATTGGACATGGTAAAAGATCTCCAGACCATATGAAACAGCACCAGAGCACATAGAGCAGACCCTACTTAAATCAGGCTCTCTGATAAGCAGACAGCATGTAAATTTACCTGTCAGCTCCTCTGTTAAGCAGACAGAGCCAAAAACTATATACACTCACTAGTACCCAAACTAGGAGGGCGCTACACTTACCTACCAAAAATCTTTCCACTCTAGCTCCTACCTATCAGAGGGTGCTTCACTCACCCCACCCCCTAAACCTCAGCGGGTCCCCAGCTGATAAAATTGAAAAAAAAATGCTCCTGGGCCCAAGGAACAGGGCATCCCAGAACAGAAAATGGGAGGGGAAAAGGGAACAAACTGGGGTGGGGTAGTAGAAAAGAATAAATTAAGTACAAACTATATTGTCACACCTCTATACATTATTCACACTGTACAATATATTTACCCATCCCTAAATACAGGTCCCTGCAGCTAGCTATGTACACAATTTATACATCCCTGAGCCAAAGCACTTCTCCCGAGAGAAAAGCACTCCGCCTGCATGACTGTAGAAAGGTTTCTTGACTCACGACGGATGGGGATGAGCAGCCGCTCCATCCCTGGAATCCTAAGAGAGAAGAACCTAACTACTACTACTTAACTAAACTGGTTCATTGAGAGGGGGCTATAGGCCTCTCAATGAACAACACAAGGCTCAAGAAAAGACACAGTTCTTCCTTTTTTTATAGAGTTCCTGATGGCCCCTCCCGAGCAACAGGTCCTCAAAGTGGTGAAGAAACAGGAACAAACCTCACCCCAGTGTCTCTCCAGTGAAACAGTTACTCCCACTGGGCACAGGGTGGCAGGCTGATTTGTCCTGCAGCTCAGGGGAGGAAGTGCACACTCCGATACTCCTCTGTCAGTCCATGGAGTGTGCTTACACCGGCTGTACAACATCATCGTCCTTCAGATGTAATAATGAGGGTCAGGCAATCTCCTCCGACTGTCCCCCTACCCTCAAACAGATATAGAATAGCTCCTTGCAGGCTGGTCTGCCTTAATTATCAAAAAAGAGTCCCTCCAGATTGCACGGCCAAGACTCCACTCTCTCTTTCACTCCAGGAATCTCTCTCACTGGCTGCTCTATGGTCCCTGCAAGGTCTTTGGTACATGGAGGTACTCCCAGATCATTTGGTTCTCCCACCCCTCCCTGGAATTCTCCACAATATCCATCACCTTGGGTGGAACATAAGGGAAATCTAGGCCCCATTCTAAAGCAACTTTGCGCTGGACTTCTCTTTGGTACCGGGAAAGCCTAGGCAGACTCTTCACCTTCCTTCTCCCCAGACAAACTAGAGTGTTCGGTGACTTGACCACCTCCTGGCGGTATGTTGCTGCTCTGGTTATGGTGGGGAAGGGCCTAGTGTTGAAGGTATGGCTGCTGACACTGGGGATACTTGCTGCAGTGCTTGGCTGTGGTGAAGGCCCAGATTCATCCCCCTCTGAGAGGGCATCACAAGTGTGTGAACCCCCCATCACCCACTCTTCCTCCGATCTCTCACTGGTGCACCGTTAGGTGCGCCAGGTAGCCAAATTCTGCAAGCAGTCTGGGTGAACCGCAGTATATGGCCCTAACCTCCACATCCCCAGCTGGCTGATGGGAGAAGAGAGCAATGTGAAACAGGAATGCGCTCCTTGGTTGGCTATTTTTGTTTTCCCTGACCAGTCACAGGGTTGAGGCCGGTAAGTGAAAGTGAAAAGGATCAGGTCCCCTCCTCTGCTAGACAGGATTGTGCTGTGTGGCTTGGCTGTGTAAAAATCTCTGCACTGGATGGGCAGAAATACAAATACCTTGCCAGGTAAACGGTTTCCAATTCAATTTCCAGATTCTGTGTTGGAAGATTTCCGTACATTTAACATTGCAATCGGTTGATCAGCAATATCCCTGTTATATTTTGGATGTCATTTTCATTTTACTGGTTTACACGACTTCTGTCATCTGAACCTGGCTGTATGGAACAAGGAAATTGAGATCAGAGAATAACAAGGGAGGTTAATTAAAATGGCAGACACGACAATCAATTCCTCTGCTCATTGCTGCCAATTCACAATGACTAATTGATGGTTAGAAATCAAAGAAGGTGTGCAAGAATTAACTCAGTTAGCGTGGAGCCGAGTGAGTCCCACCATCCTGGAATCAATGAGGCAACAACCCATAAAACATAAACCTGGTGTGCTGGGGCTAGATAAGAGAGAGGAGAGAATACGAGGGAAGAAAGGGGAGAGAATACAAGGGAAGAAAGGGGAGAGACTATGAGGGAAGAGAAGACAAGGGAGAGAATACGAGGGGAGAGAATACAAGGGAAGAGAGGGGAGAGAATGCGAGGAAAGACCAGGGAGAGAATATGAGGAAAGAGCGGGGAGAGAATATGAGGAAAGAGCGGGGAGAGAATATGAGGAAAGAGCGGGGAGAGAATACGGGGAAAGAGCGGGGAGAGAATATGAGGGAAGAGCGGGGAGAGAATACGAGGGAAGAGAGGAAAAAGAGAAAGAGAGAGACAGAGAGAGAGAGAATGAAGATAGAAGAGAGAGAGATGAACAGAGGGGGCAGAATGATAATAAGAGACTGTGGAAAATGGTAGAAGAGAAAGGAAAAATACAGAGAAAGATGGAGAAAACAGTGAAAAGATAAGGAAGAAAAGGGAGAGGAGGAAAGAGAAGAAACAGAGAGAGAAGAGCAGGGGAGTAACGATAGGGGTTGCAGGGGGTCCGTGTGCCTCCCTTGTACACCTGGATAGGAGGGATGGCGGGGCGGCATTAAGAGGAACCAATCTCCTCTATTTTCCTCTATCCAGTTTACTTCTGCTGTTCCCAGGGTCCCTGTGTGCTTCCCTGGTCCCCCCACAGAGCTGCTGTCTTCCCTCCTCCTCTCTCCTGCCAGCTGCTGTAGAAGATGTGTCATGATGGAGAGATGGGAACGGGTCGGTAAATTTGTCATTTACCGGCACCTTCCTTTTTGAATGGACAGAGTCAGTGATTGGTACCAATGGGTTCATTCATAACTGAAGCATAGTAAACTGTTTTTACTTTACTTCCATTTCTGAATGAGGTCTGAGGTTTGTTTAGACCCCCTGATATCTCATCAAAGCCCCCCAACAGAGCTCCTAAAAAAATTGTAATAAATAATAAAAATAAAACTGTAAAAGTAATAAAATGAAATGGTAAAAAAATAATAAAATTAAAATAAAAATTAAAAACTACTGACACCAGTAAGGGAACTATCAGGGTTACAAAGGGTGCAATTGTGACCGGGCCCTGGCATTTCATCACCATGGGGTGGCCTGAAGATGGTAGTAAGGAGGCCCACTGCAGAACTTGTGAAAGGGCCCCGCTGCGGTACCGTAATAAAGGGACCTGCGATGGGAGTAAAGGTACCCAGGATCAGTGAGAAAAGGGAAGAGCCCTGGCCAGGGGTCATTGGGGCCCTGAATGTTCTAGTTACACCTCTGGAGAAGAGGCATACAGAGATAAAGAAAGATGAGAGAGACAGAGAAAGACGGGTTGAAGAGAAAAAGAGAAGGTAGAAGGAAGAGAGAGTGAAAAGGAGAGAGAGACAGAATGAGATAGAAAGGAGATGGGGGAAGAAGAGTGAGAGAAAGAGGAGGGAGAGAGGAGAAGGAGAAAGAGAAGAGGGAGGGGAAAAGAGAGGAGAGGGACAGAGGGAGAGAGAAAATGAGAGAGGAGATTAGGAGAGAGAGGGGAGATGGAGATAGAGGAGAGAAAGAGAGGAGAGGGAGAGAGAACAAGACAGAAAGGAAATAAAGAGAGGGAAAGAGGGAGAGAGAGGAGGGAGAGGGAGAGAAGGGAGAGGGATGGAGGGAGAGAGAAAATGAGAGAGGAGATAAGGAGAGCGAGGGGAGAGAAAGGAGATGGAGAGAGAGGAGGGAGAAAGAACATTCAGGGTCTGAATACTTCAGCCTTCTGATCCAAAATAAATGATCCATAATTCAAACAAAGATTACATGAGGCACACAAATCCTCCTGGAGACATGGACCCAGGCACAGGAAGAACCTCTAGAGCAGGGTTTCTTAACCAGGGTTCCTAGGGTTCCTCCAAAAGTTTCTAGGGGTTCCTTGAGCAATGGTCAGTTTCTACCTCTCAGATAAATTCCCAATGACATCATTGATCTTTTTAGCTATCAGTAAGGGGGGAATTCTTCCCAATGACCACAAGTGTAAGGAGCATTCTTCCCATTGACCATCACACTAATGTATCATGAGTTGTAGATTTTTAATTTTTAGCAGGGGTTCCCCGAGACCGAAGAATTATTTCAAGGGTTCCTCAGTGTTGAATAGGCTGGTCTAGAGAGAAGGAGAGAGAGGAGAGGGAGAGAAAGGAGAAAGAGAACATTTGGTTTGAATGCTTCAGCCTTCGGATCCAAAATAAATGATCCATAATTCAAACAAAGATTACAGAATGTGATATAGACATTTAAATCCTCCTGGAAACATGGACCCAGGCACAGGAAGAACCCCTGGTACCTACAGGCTACAGTGAATTCTCTTTCCCAGCACTGAAACATGGAAACATCCAACAGGGTCGGCATTCAGGAGGAATATTTGTCTGTTATGAGGAGGAGCTAGAAGAGAACATCACAGCAATCTGGATAAAACTAAGCAGCTCCATCCACAACTCTCAGTCTGACATCTACCTGTGTGCAGCATACATTTCCCCACCACAATCCCTATACTTCAAACCAGACACCTAAGTGAGGCCATTCACTTCAAATCCCTAGGACAATTGCTCATCTTTGGAGACCTCAGTGCTAGGGCAGGAAGGGAAAAGGACTATATAACTTCTGATGTACCATGTACATACTGGGTTCTGCCATGTGGCCATATTATGACAATGATGTCACCACCAGCACCCCTGCCCCTTTGTTACATCCAGCTGCAGGTAGGGTAACTCAACAGCCACAGCTGACTGGGGTGGTGCCCAGCTGTCATGTGACTGTTTCCATTGGGTTTGGGCTGAACTGAGTTCCCTCTTAATGCTGACCATTGGGTTATCATGCCACCGGCGACAGTCAGGATCTAGAGATTAAAGCTGTGTTCATTAATAAATGAAAGATAAATAGGATTGTTTTTTACTCAAATCAGAATTTTATGGTGAGTAAGAAAAAAAGCTATCTATATCAGCCCTTTAAGAGCTGGACAGTCAGAAAGAAAAGGCAAGGCAGAGAAGATAGAAGGAAAAAACTGGGAAAGAAAATGATGGTGTGAGATAAACTGACTAAAGTGCTTGTCAACTCTTAACAAGCACTTTAAACTACAGGTAAGCCTGTAATCAGGCTTCCCTGTGTTTCTCCTAAACCTGCATGGTTCAGGATATTATTATTATCATTATACAGGATTTATATAGCGCCAACAGTTTGCGCAGCGCTTTACAATAAAGAAGGGACACAGTACAATTACAATACAGTTCAATACAGAAGGAATAGGAGGGCCCTGCTCGTAGATACACTGTACTGGCATGTGCCAATGTCATTCGCCACATGCGCAGTGAAGAAACGTTTCTTCGCTGGCAACGTGCCGCGAGGGCGTGATATCACACGACTCCGGCCAGTCACAGCGCTAGAGTTTGACGCCTCGAATGGAAGAGGGGTGAAGATGGATGCTCTCTGCTGTGGGGACAGCGCAGGTGGCTATGGCAGGTAAGTGGCACATAATAGGCTAGTATGCGATGCATACTAGCCTATTATGCTTCTATATTGCAGGTGAATAGGAGGAAGTAAACCCATCAGAGATTACAGCAGGGTTTACATCCTCTTTAACGTGATGAAACGTAAAAGGAAAGAGAGAAATGGAGGTAAAAGAGAGATAAGGGGAGATCACACCCTTAAAAACCTATGAATTATTTCTGTCCAAGTCTATATAATTTTCACCATAAAAATTATACTCATAAACTAAGCCAAGGCAACATTTTTGCTGTACAGAAGGAAAGGTAGAATTTTATAGTATAATTTGGAATAATGATAGCTTGTTGGCCTAAGTGCATCTTAGATTTCCTTCCACCTGGCATCATTGGCCACAATAATAAACTGATTTACCATTTCACAGATGATTCAGAAAAGAAGATGAGTGAGCACTGGGAAATCTGCTCCAATGGAGACCTTAAAGACCATAACTGAGAAAAGAGTCTTCAACCTTTAATTCTCCAGCTAATTTATGCTGTGCAGGTATGTGTGTGTTTCTTAGTAGGATTGAGTTGATACTTCACCAAAATTAAGCATTGCCCTGCTGAACAAACCGGTTGAAAATATCCCGAGACACACAAAGACTTTAATCTATTTTATGTTTTTAGCGGGCAAAATTACCATTGCAACTGCATGGAAAAGTCCAGTCATTGATATAACCTTGATGAAACCTAAACTTACATGGAACATGAAAAAAATGTGAGTGTCTTGCAGGATAAACTATTAACAAAAAAATAATTGGTCCCCCTGGCTTGTCTATTTGCAGGTCCCAGAGCTGACTGGGTTGTAGGCGATGGATCCCCGGACAGACTCACTTCCTTCTTTCTTTCCTCACCCTCTCATTCCTCTGTCTTCTTCCTTATCTTCCCCTCTAAACCTTTTTATGTTTCCTCCCCCCCCCCCTTTTTATGGTAATTTCCTTATTGGTTACAGGGTATCTGTGACCCCAATAAATAATTGAGAGGACGGTCGACAATGGGGTTTTTTGATATTTTGCAACATAAGTCATGTGATTTATTATTCTACAGATTATCTCGTAAATACAAAGTATGTTGGTCTCATGGGCCTCGCATATTTAAGGCTCGGTTCACACCTAGGCGACTTGCGATCCAACTTGTGTCCCCCCAAGTTACCTCAAGTCGCTTGACATCTGAAATCCCATTGAAATGAATGGGAGCTGTCTTAATATACACTATTGAAGTCGCGTCAACTTCAAGGCGACTTGAGAAAAGTTTCCTGTACTACTTCAAGACGACTTCTATTCAACTGGTGCCCATAGAATTCAATGGAAGTCGCCTCCGAGTCGGATCCCCCATCTATATTGAAGCGACTTTACAGTTTAAAAGAAAATTATTTTTGAAGGCAACCTCCTCCCTCCCTTCTCCGATTGGCCACAGGCAAAGTCGCCTGGCATGGAGTCCCGTTGTAAGTTGCCCGAAGTCGCGCTGAAATCAAAACAAAGTCGCCCCCGAAGTCGGATTGCCTAGGTGTGAACCGAGCCTAATAGTTGTCCCTGTTAAGTCATTTTTTTAGATGGACCTCTTAAATCATTAAGTTGGTGTCAGACGGTCTGTCTCCACCATCTGTACTGAAATAATTACTAATAAGCTGCTGCTTTTTTTGTTTTTTTATAGTGGGTGGTCTATTCATTACCATGCTGATGGAGTATAATGTATAGTTTTGTTTTTGTTTTTGTAATAAGTTTGCTCTTTCTATTTGTATGCAACCATACTGGGCCTCACGGACGGTTAAACCCCATTGTTATGATCCCATATATATATATTTTGTGTACCAACTTTACTATGCATACAGAGCCATGTAAGAATTGTTTTGTTGTTCTGCTTTGTATTGTTGCTCCTTTTTTTCTCACTTGAAAAAGAAAATGTACTAAAAACAAAAATTCACCAAAATTAAATTACTAAACCCAGGAGCCTGCAGTCACTATATCTGGTCTGCCACAGTACACAGAGCATGGAAATGCAATTATTTTAGTAACTATAAACAGCTACCTTTTCTCATCAGTAGTATATAGTAGTCGTGTGACTTCTATCAGTGTCTGGTTAAAGCTTGTAGGAGGAGTTTTCATTCTCCTCTGACTGTCCTGTAAGGCTGCAGGACCCCTGACCCTCTGTCTGGACAGTGCTGATTGGCCCTGTGCTGATCACATGCACTCTTCCAAGAAAAAAAAACCTCTAGCAATACACACCAAACTGAGCATGTGCAGAGTGCCCCCAAGGCTCTGTTCTATCAGGAGATGGTTTGGGGACTGTGGAAGAAGGGGAGGATCAGAGACGACAGGATCAAACAGCCTTTTTACATAATGCAGAGAATTAACCCCTTAGGTTCCACATTGAGTATACTAAAGCGGAGTTCCACTTGTTTTTTGGTTTATTTAAAGTCAGCAGCTACAAAAAGTGTAGCTGCTGACTTTTAATAAACCGTAACTTATCTGTCTCACGGTCCATCGATGGCTGCGCCCGAACCTTCGTCCGTCTCCCCCTCCTCCCCGCGGCGCCGTCATTGCAAGTGTGGGCACTGGCCGTGGCTTCACGGCCGGGCAAGCACTGCGCATGCGCGAGTCGCGCTGTGCGTTCCTAGTGGCCAGGCAATCTTCTGGGACCTGTGACGTGTCCCAGAAGATTGCCAGGAGGGAGGGGCCGTCTAGGGGGAGAGGAGGAGTCGCCTAGGCAGCCCAGAAATGGAATGTGGAATAGGGACAGGAAGTCCCTCTGAAACCTGGGGACACCCCCCCCCTAAAAAAAATTACATGCCAAATGTGGCATGCAAGGGGGCGAGGAGTGCTTAAAGTGGACGTTCCATTTATGGGTCAAACTCCGCTTTAAGCATGCTTTACTGCATATACAGACTGATTTTACTGTTGTGGGTTTAGTAACACTTTAAGCTTAAATTAAATTTTCTTGCAAAAAAAAAATTGGCTTGTTTTCCAAGACAGGTAGTTAGCATGTAAGTGGTGACATTGTGGTAAATGGCTTCATTAATAAACAAAGCCAACCCTAACAATAAGGCCCCTTTCACACGAGGCACCTCGGTTTTGACGGACTCCGCTTGCTCAGCAGGGATCGGGTCCGTTGATCCCCACTGAGCTGGCAGATGACAGATCAGTCTCCGCTCACTGTGCAGAGATGGACCTGCCAGAGCCTCGCTCTCCTCTATGGGGATCAGATGAAAAGGGATATGCCTGTCCGTTGTCTCCTGATCCGGTCCACCAGATGGAAGGAAAATAGGACCACCATCCATCTGGATTTGGTGGGCCAGATAACGGCGGATGTCAGTGTACATGTCACCACTCACTGATATCCGTCGCTTCATAGAGGTGAATGGAGCGTCCATGAATCGTATACTTAACCACTTCAGATCCTAGGACGTCCATGGACGTCCTGGGATTTCAGTGGTGATATCTCAATGATGCCGGCACCTGCAGGCATCATTGAGGTATCATTTTTTTCCTACCAATTCATATGCTAAGTACCTGCGAGGTAAGTGGAGATACTTCGCTGCCTATAGTCACTCACCACTGTACATGTGACTGTAGGCGGCAATAGACCGGGTGGTTTAGGTCTACCTACCACCAGGATAAAAGGAAGGTAGACCACCTGGCCTAGTCCTCTGTTGCCTGTCCGTATAGGGAAAAGTAGACTAGGGGTATCTCCTCTCGCTCCGAGACCGTCCAGGTAGAGACGTGTCACTCGCCTCTGACTAGACAGTAGACGGTCGAGTCACCCCTAGTTGCCTGGGCTAGGGACGACTCGTTCGCCTCAGGCAGTTTTGGCTCCACGGAGCACACTTTCCCCGGAATAACAATCCCAACCGAAACAAA
>BLSH010152999.1:43426-60292 GCA_018402905.1 Glandirana rugosa
TAACGAGAGCCCGATCGCGCGCAATCCCGGCTTAAAGGGAGGACGTCATATGACGTCCACCCGCTGGAAGAGCAGGACCGCTCCGCCGTCATTTGACGGTGGGCGGTCCTGAGGTGGTTAAAGCGCCCCGTCCCTGCGAGCTCGCACACAGAAGCGAACGCATACGTAAGTCGCGCCCGCATATGTAAACGGTGTCCAAACCACACATGTGAGGTATCGCCGCGTGCGGTAGAGTGAGAGCAATAATTCTAGCCCAAGACCTCCTCTGTAACTCAAAACACCTAACCTGTAAAAAATTTTAAAGCAGCGCCTATGGAGATTTTTAATAACCAAAGTTCGGCGCCATTCCACAAGTTTGCGCAATTTTAAAATGTGACATGTTGGGTATCTATTTACTCGGTGTAACATCATCTTTCACATTATGAAAAAAAATTGGGCTAACTTTACTGTTTTGATTTTTTTTAGTTCACAAAACTGTTTTTTTTTTAAAAAAACGCGTTCGAAAAATCGCTGCGCAAATACCGCATGACATAAAAAGCTGCAACAACCGCCATTTTATTCCCTAGAATCTTTGCTAAAAAACCATATATAATGTTTGGGGGGTCTGAGTAATTTTCTAGCAAAAAAATGATGATTTGTACATGTAGGAGAGGAGTGCCAGAAATGGCCGGGATATGAAGGGGTTAATAAACTTATTACGTGTCAAACGCTTTATGTAACTTACTTACTTACATGTTCCTGTGGCTTAAATTATGTTGGACGAACCACCAGACCTTTACACAAAAGGATAAATGAGCACGCCTACACCATCAAAAAAGGCTGTCTGAAACATAACATCTCCAGGCACTTTAGAGAAAAACATAACAGGGACCCCAAGCAACGAGGTAGTGACCTAATTAAACAAATTTCACGTAAGGAAACATGGTGGATTCATACGCTGGACACTATGTATCTGCTGGGGTTGAATGTAGACATTGACCTGAATTGTTACATTTCCAACAATTAAATATTCACCAATTCCCACCTCCCTTTCCCCTCTTCTTCTGTCCAGGTAAATTGATCCCTTTTTTTTGGGAGTAATTGATCCCAATCAAGAGATTAACATCATGTTAACATAATCCACCTTTATTACATGTATCGTCACTAACAATTAAGCACCACCCTGTATGGTGGATTTTTTCCTCTCTCTTTTTTTTTCTTTTTTATTCAAACAACCCTAAGATACCCAGCATGAATATTAGGGGTTAACTAGAACTATACATTGAGTGATCCCGATTGGTTTGTATCTAGGATATATTGGCATCGCACGCACTGGTACATCTGACCACTAGATGGAGATGGTGTGTAAGATGAATGTGGGACAAAATCATTGATGGGCTCACTTATTGGGAATTTTCAGAAAATAAACCAACATTTTCAATACCCCATTAGGGGCCGGTATGAGAAATTAGGAAGTTTTTGGTAACCATATGGCATAGTTTGGAATATTGATTTAAATTAATCGTTTCTATATGGAAGTTATTATTATATGCATGGAGCCTATCCTTGAAATGTAAGAGGTTATTTTTTATAATTTTTTTTTACACTTCTTTAACCTAGAGAGCGGGGACAGTTCTCTTGCTACACAAGGATAAAGGAGAGTTTTTTAAGTTTATTTTTGGGGTCCCCTTCATAGTAGGGGGAGAACCGCCCTCTGTTGGTTGCAGGGAGCGGGTTCCCTAGTCTCACATCCCATTAGAAGGAATAAACAAATCATAAATATGTTTTAAATATTTTTTTTGAAAGCAACGGTTCTTAAATGTTTTCATAAACTTTTTTTTATGTCATGTAATAAAGTTTTAATTTATATATAGTGAATATGTGGAGGAGATCTGCCTACCCTAACAGGTTATCAATTGTTTATTGTGAATTAACTTGTTTTAAGGAATGGTGTCTTTAAATGGTTATTAACCAATCTCTGAGCTTCTCCAACTATTTAAATGACCGATGATGACACAGTGGGCGTACTTCCTGATGACGTCTTCACATAGAACACGCAATGCATAGAAGCCACGCCTGTGTCTCTTACGTCATTTCCAGTCTCTGGTGTCTGGTGGTTCCGACTTCCTGGTGAGTGGAGCGCACGCTGCGGGGACATTCGTCCAGTAACCTCTACACACGCCGTGAGTGGCTGTGCCGGTCGGAGGGCACCAGCAAACCTGAGTGAAAAGCGCATACACATTGACTTGTACTGTTTTTGAAAAGCGGAGTTATGCTATGGGAATCTTCATTGTTTTACATGAGCTGCTTGATTTAGTCGGGAAGTATGGAAGTCGCAAGTTCATCTCCTCATAACGTGTTTCGAGTGAGTGCTCCCTTTCCTTGTGAACCACTGCCTAGTGCAGGGATATGCAATTAGCGGACCTCCAGCTGTTGCAGAACTACAAGTCCCATGAGACATAGCAAGACTCTGACAGCCACAAGCATGACACCCAGAGGCAGAGGCATGATGGGACTTGTAGTTTTGCAACATCTGGAGGTCCGCTAATTGCTTATCCCTGGCCTAGTGAGTGGAGCTCTTGGTGTGGATTTTCAGCAGAGGAATTTAATAGGGAACCTCTGAGGACATTTGGCACCAACAACCCCCCCCTTTGACGGACTTTATTATGGGTATTCATTTTTGCAGTGGACTATGAAATGATTGCTTTGATCACTCGATTTGTATCACATCTCTATTTTCTTGATGTTAATTCACCACATGTTGAGTTTGGGGCTTAATATTATTGTTTAATTACTGTTAAGTTCCATTAAGGAGCTTTCATCATGTTTTAAAAAAACGTTTTTTTAGAACCACAGCACTGATTGTTAGGTGAGCGCCTCACACCTCCTTTTTTATACCAACATTAATGCAATGCAGACAGGTTTCCTTTTGTCTGTAATTTAGTTGGGCTGCATAACCAAAATTTCACTTACACTTTGTGTTTTCACCGGTATCCTTTATGGGGCGCCGTAGCCTGTCCCTCCTGTCTCTTTTTGATCTCATATATTAGTTTCACCTTTTAAGTTGCATTACTGAAATAAATGAACTTTTGCACGATATTCTGATTTTTCGAGTATCACCTGTATATAAATTCACAAATTCTGCAATATTCATCATATATATCAATACTAACTCAGGAGAAATGAGCATATCAAATGCTCATCAATACCACCAATAGTGAAATGGTGTATCAATCGCTCAAATGTCCATGGATTAACTGTTTGCCGTTACATGTTCATCAAATATTGCATGAACACATGTAGAACAATTCACAAAGCTCTAACACAAGGATAAGGATCTTTATTTTCTCACTGAAAGCTGAAAATAACTGTCACACAATCATCATCCTGTTGTGTTAGATTGTTTCTAATTAGTCCTCGAGATAAATGACTTTGATAAACAAGGGGTTAGGTTAGGCCCCCTTTCACACATGCTGTCTGATCAGGTCCTGTCTGTTTTTCAGGAGGACCTGATCAGATGCTCCAGTCACCTCTATGAAGCGACGGATGTCAGTGAGTGGTGACATGTACACTGACATCCGCCGTTATCTGGCCCACCAAATCCAGATGGTGGTCCTATTTTCCTTCCATCTGGTGGACCGGATCAGATGACAACGGACAGGCATATCCCTTTTCATCTTATCCCCATAGAGGAGAGCGGGGCTCTGGCAGGTCCATCTCTGCACAGTGAGCGGAGACGGATCTGTCATCTGCCAGCCCAGTGGGGATCAACGGACCCGATCCCTACTGAGCAAGCGGAGTCCGTCAAAACCGAGGTACCTCGTGTGAAAGGGGCCTCATTGTTAGGGTTGGCTTTGTTTATTAATGAAGCCATTCACCACAATGTCATCACTTACATGCTAACTACCTGTCTTGGAAAACAAGCCAATTTTTTTTTTTTTTGCAAGAAAATTTCATTTAAACTTAAAGGGTTACTAAACCCACAACAGTAAAATCAGTCTGTATATGCAGTAAAGCATGCTTAAAGCGGAGTTCCACCCAAAAATGGAACTTCCACTTTAAGCACTCCTCGCCCCCTTGCATGCCACATGCCACTGGCATGTAATTTTTTTTTTTTTGGGGGGGGGGGGTGTCCCCAGGTTTCAGAGGGACTTCCTGTCCCTCTTCCACCTTCCATTTCTGGGCTGCCTAGGCGACTCCTCCTCTCCCCCTAAGCGGCCCCTCCCTCCTGGCAATCTTCTGGGACACGTCACAGGTCCCAGAAGATTGCCTGGCCACTAGGAACGCACAGCGCGACTCGCGCATGTGCAGTGCTTGCCTGGCCGTGAAGCCACGCCAGTGCCCACACTTGCAATGATGGCACCGTGGGGAGGAGGGGGAGACGGACGAGGCTTCGGGCGCAGCCATCGATGGACCGTGAGACAGGTAAGTTACTGTTTATTAAAAGTCAGCAGCTACACTTTTTGTACCTGCTGACTTTTAATAAACCAAAAAACGAGTGGAACTCCGCTTTAGTATACTCAACGTGGAACCTATGGGGTAAATTCTCTGCATTATGTAAAAAGGCTGTTTGATCCTGTCGTCTCTGATCCTTCCCTTCTTCCACAGTCCCCAAACCATCTCCTGATAGAACAGAGCCTTGGGGGCACTCTGCACATGCTCAGTTTGGTGTGTATTGCTAGAGGGGTTTTTATCTTGGTAGAGTGCATGTGATCAGCACAGGGCCAATCAGCACTGTCCAGACAGAGGGTCAGGGGTCCTGCAGCCTTATAGGACAGTCAGAGGAGAATGAAAACTCCTCCTACAAGCTTTAACCAGACACTGATAGAAGTCACAAGACTGCTATATACTGCTGATGAGAAAAGGTAGCAGTTTATATTTACTAAAATAATTGCATTTCCATGCTCTGTGTACTGTGGGAGAGCAGATATAGTGACTGCAGGCTCCTGGGTTTAGTAACATTTTAATTTTGGTGCATTTTTGTTTTTAGTACATTTTCTTTTTCAAGTGAGAAAAAAAGGAGCAACAATACAAAGCAGAACAACAAAACAATTCTTACATAGCTCTGTATGCATAGTATAGTTGGTACATAAAATATATATATATGGGATCATAACAATGGGGTTTAACCGTCCCTGAGGTCCAGTATGGTTGCATACAAATAGAAAGAGCAAACTTATTAAAAAAACAAAACAAAAAAAAAAACTATACATTATACTCCATCAGAATGGTAATGAATAGACCACTCACTATAAAAAAACAAAAACAAAAAAAGCAGCAGCTTATTAATAATTATTTCAGTACAGATGGTGGAGACAGACCGGCTGACACCAACTTAATGATTTAAGAGGTCCATCTAGAAAAATGACTTAACAGGGACAACTATTAGGCTCGGTTCACACCTAGGCAATCCGACTTCGGGGGGCGACTTTGCTTTGACTTCAGCGCGACTTCGGGCAACTTACAATGGGACTGCATGCCAGGCGACTTTGCCTGTGGCCAATCGGAGAAGGGAGGGAGGAGGTTGCCTTCAAAAAATAATTTTCTTTTAAACTGTAAAGTCGCTTCAATATAGATGGAGGATCCGACTTGGAGGCGACTTCCATTGAATTCTATGGACACAAGTCGAATAGAAGTCGTCTTGAAGTAGTACAGGAAACTTTTCTGAAGTCGCCTTGAAGTTGAAGCGACTTCAGTAGCGTATATTAAGACGGCTCCCATTCATTTCAATGGGATTTCAGATGTCAAGCGACTTGAGGTGACTTGGGGGGACACAAGTTGGATCGCAAGTCGCCTAGGTGTGAACCGGGCCTTAAATATGCGAGGCCCATGAGACCAACATACTTTGTATTTACAAGATAATCTGTAGAATAATAAATCACATGACTTATGTTGCGAAATATCAAAAACCCCCATTGTCGACCGTCCTCTCAATTATTTATTGGGGTCACGGATACCCTCAACCAATACGAAAATTACCATAAAAAAAGGGGGGGGGGAGGAGGGAAACATAAAAAGATTTAGAGGGGAAGATAAGGAAGAAGAGAGAGGAATGAGAGGGTGAGGAAAGAAGGAAGGAAGTCTCTCCGGGGATCCATCGCCTAAGACCCAGTCAGCTCTGGGACCTGCAAATAGGCAAGCCAGGGGAACAATTATTTTTTTTTTAATAGTTTATCCTGCAAGACACTCACATTTTTTTCATGCTCCATGTAAGTTTAGGTTTCATCAAGGTTATATCGATGACTGGACTTTTCCATGCAGTTGCAATGGTAATTTTGGCCGCTAAAAACATAAAATAGAGTAAAGTCTTTGTGTGTCTCAGGATATTTTCAACCGGTTTGTTCAACAGGGCAATGCTTCATTTTGGTGAAGTATCAACTCAATCCTACTAAGAAACACACACACATACCTGCACAGCATAAATTAGCTGGAGAATTAAAGGTTGAAGACTCTTTTCTCAGTTATGGTCTTTAAAGTCTCCATTGGAGCAGATTTCCCATTGCTCACTCATCTTCTTTTCTGAATCATCTGTGAAATAGTAAATCAGTTTATTATTGTGGCCAATGATGCCAGGTGGAAGGAAATCTGAGATGCACTTAGGCCAACAAGCTATCATTATTCCAAATTATACTATAAAATTCTATCTTTCCTTCTGTACAGCAAAAATGTTGCCTTGGCTTAGACATGAGTATCATTTTTTTATGGTGAAAATTATATAGACTTGGACAGAAATAATTCATAGGTTTTTAAGGGTGTGATCTCCCCTTATCTCTATTTTACCTCCATTTCTCTTTTTCCTTTTACGTTTCATCACGTTAAAGAGGATGTAAACCCTGCTGTAATCTCTGATGGGTTTACTTCCTCCTATTCACCTGCAATATAGAAGCATAATAGGCTACTATGCATCGCATACTAGCCTATTATGTGCCACTTACCTGCCATCGCCACCCGCGCTGTCCCCACAGCAGGGAGCATCCATCTTCGCCCCTCTTCCATTCGGGGGGTCGAACTTTAGCGCTGTGACTGGCCGGAGTTGCGTGACATCACACCCGCGCGGCACGCTGCCAGTGAAGAAGTGGCACGGAGGCTGTTTCTTCACTGCGCATGTGGCGAATGACATCGGCACATGTCAGTATAGGAGATAGGAGATATACAGGGAAGCTACAGGTAAGCCTGAGTACAGGCTTACCTGTAGTTTAAAGTGGTTGTCAAGAGTTTTAAAAATCTACAACTCATGATGCATTAGTGTGATGGTCATTGGGAAGAATGCTCCTTACACTTGTGGTCATTGGGAAGAATTACCCCTTACTGATAGCTAAAAAGATCAATGATGTCATTGGAAATTTATCTGAGAGGTAGAAATTGACCATTGCTCGAGGAACCCCTAGCAACCTCTGGAGGAACCCTAGGAACCCTGGTTAAGAAACCCCGCTCTAGAGGTTCTTCCTGTGCCTGGGTCCATGTCTCCAGGAGGATTTGTGGGTCTCATGTAATCTTTGTTTGAATTATGGATCATTTATTTTGGACCAGAAGGCTGAAGCATTCAGACCCTGAATGTTCTTTCTCCCTCTCCTCTCTCTCCCTGCCTTCCTCCATCCCCCTCTCCTCTCCCCTCTCCTCTCCCCTCTCTCCCTCTCCCTCTTCTCTTTCTCCTTCTCCTCTCTCCCTCCATCTTTCTCTCACTCTTCTTCCCCCCTCTCCTTTCTCTCCCCTCTCTCCTTTTCACTCTCTTTTCCTTCTACCTTCTCTTTTTCTCTTCAATCCATCTTTCTCTGTCTCTCTCATCTTTCTTTAACTCTGTATGCCTCTTCTCTGGGGGCATAACTAGAACATTCAGGGTACCACTGACCCCTGGCCAGGGCTCTTCCCTTTTCTCACTGATCCTGGGGCCCTTTACTCCCATCGCGGATCCCTTTATTATGGTACCGCAGCGGGGCCCTTTCACAAGTTCTGCAGCCGGCCTCCTTACTGCCATGCCAGGCCTCCCCATGGTGGTGAAATGCCAGTGCCCGGTCACAATTGCACCCTTTGCAATCCTGATAGCTTCCTTACTGGTGTCAGTAGTTTTTATTTTTATTTTAATTGTATTATTTTTTTACCATTTCATTTTATTACTTTTACAATTTTATTTTTATTATTAATTACAAATTTTTTTCAGCTCTGTTGGGGGGCTTTGATGAGATATCAGCGGTCTAAACAAACCTCAGACCTCAATCTCCATCTGCATAACCTCAGCTGCACAGAAAGAATGGACAGGAATAGTTGAGCACCGAGTCTCCCGTTCAATCAGAAATGGAAGTAAAGTAAAAACAGTTTACTATGCTTCAGTTATGAACCCATTGGTACCAATCACTGACTCTGTCCATTCAGAAAAGGAAGGAGCCGGCAAATGACAAATTTACCGACCCGTTCCCATCTCTCCATCATGACTCATCTTCTACAGCAGCTGGCAGGAGAGAGGAGGTGGGAAGACAGCAGCTCTGTGGGGGGGGGGCCAGGGAAGGACTCAGGGACCCTGGGAACAGCAGAAGACAAGTAAACTGGATAGGAGGGGTGGCGGGGGCAACATATAGAGGAACCAATCTCCTGCATTAGGAGAAAAATGGAGGAGATTGGTTACTCTTAATGCCGCCCCGCCATCCCTCCTATCCAGGTGTACAAGGGAGGCACACGGGCCCCTTGCAAACCCGATCGTTACTCCCCTGCTCTTCTCTCTCTGTTTCCTTTCTTTCCTCCTTCCACATTCTCCTCTCCCTTTTCTTCCTTCTCTTTTCACTGTTTCCTCCCTCTTTCTCTGTATTTTTCCTTTCTCTTCTACCATTTTCCACAGTCTCTTATTATCATTCTGCCCCCTCTGTTCATCTCTCTCTCTCTCTCTCTCTCTGTCTCTCTCTTTCTCTTTTCCCTCTCTTTCCTCGTATTCTCTCCCTTCTCTTCCCTCGTATTTTCTCCCCTCTCTTCCCTTGTAATCCCTCTACTCTCTTCCCTCGTATTCTCTGCCCTCTCTTCCCTCATATTCTCTCCCTTCTCTTCCCTCGTATTCTCTGCCCTCTTATTCTCTCCTCTCTTTTCCCTTGTATTCTCTCCCCTCTCTTCCCTCCTATTCTCTCCCCTCTCTTATCTAGCCCCAACACACTAGGTTTAAGTTTTATGGGTTGTTGCCTCATTGATTCCAGGACTGTGGGACTCACTTGGCTCCATGCTAACTGAGTTAATTATTGCACACCTTCTTTGATTTCCAACCATCAATTAGTCTTGTGAATTGGCAGCAATGAGCAGAGAAATTGATTGTCGTGTCTGTCATTTTAATTAACCTCCCTTGTTATTCTCTGATCTCAATTTCCTTGTTCCATACAGCCAGGTTCGGATGGCAGAAATCGTGTAAACAAGTAAAACGAAGATGACATTCAAAATATAACAGGGATATTGCTGATCAACCGATTCCAATGTTAATTGTACAGAAATCTTCCAACACAGAATCTGGAAATTGAAAAGGAAACCTTTTACCTGGCAAGGTATTTGTATTTCTGCCCATCCAGTGCAGAGATTTTTACACAACCAAGCCACACAGCACAATCCTGTCTAGCAGAGGAGGGGACCTGATCCTTCTCTGCTTCAGTTTCACTTTCACTTACCGGCCTCAACCCTGTGACTGGTCAGGGAAAACAAAAACAGCCAACCGAGGAGCGCATTCCTGTGTCACATTGCTCTCTTCTCCCATCAGTGTGCTTCTTGCACTGCAATACATCTGTCTGGATCCTTTTTCTGCTTCTCTCTCCTGCTATCTGATTTCTGATGTACAGGTGTAGGCGGGGTTAAATGCCCGACAGGGACGCTCTCGTGAATGTGCTTGCTAATGTCTGGGACACAGGCACGGGGGCCGTGGTAATGCGAAAATTAGCACTAAGGTGGAACCGCCACTTTGAAGTGTAGCTCCCCTTGATAGGTAGAGTGGATAGATTTTTGGTAGGTGAGGAAAATGTAATCAGGTCTGACTGGTGGGCCGGGTCGGGCCTGGTGTCACCACCGAAAGGCAGGGATAAGTTGCAGCCTAACGACTCCCCTATGAAAATGGAGGACAAGGGAGAAGAGGAGGCTGTTGTGGCCTGCGGCCTGGCCGAGGACCTGGTTACCAAAAGTACTGCCATGCGTTAACTTACCCCATTACCATCCCAGCAGGGCCAGAGCAAGTAGCGGAGGGAATGAGTCCCTGGGGACCAGCCAGCTGGGGATGTGGAGGTTAGGGCCATAGGCTGGGGTTTACCCAGGCTGCTTGCAGAATTTGGCTACCTGGAGCACCTAACGGAGTGGTCATCTCCCAGTGAGGGATCGGAGGAAGAGTTGGTGACAGGGGGTTCACACACTTGTGATGCCCTCTCAGAGGGGGATGAATCTGGGCCTTCACCACAGCCAAGCACTGCAGCAAGTATCCCCAGCGTCAGCAGCCATACCTTCTTCACTAGACCCTTCACCACCCAAACCAGAGCAGCAACATACCGCCAGGAGGTAGTCAATTCACCGAACACTCTAGTTTGGCCGGGGAGAGGGAAGGTGGAGAGTCTGCCTAGGCTTTCCCGGTACCAAAGAGAAGTCCAGCGCAAAGTTGCTTTGGAGTAGGGTCTAGATTTCCCTTATGTTCCACCCCAGGTCATATATATTGTGGAGAACTCCAGGGAGGAGTGGGAGAACCAAATGATCTGGGAGTACCTCCATGTACCAAAGACCTTGCGGGGACCGGAGAGCAGCCAGTGAGAGAGATTCCTGGAGTGGAAAAGAGAGTGGAGTCTTGGCCGTGCAATCTGGAGGGACTCTGTTTTGATAATTAAGGCAGACCAGCCTGCAAGGAGCTATTCTATATCTGTTCGGGGGGAGGGAGACGGTCGGAGGAGATTGCCTAACCCTCATTATTACATCTGAAGGACTATGATGTTGTACAGCCGGTGTAAGCACACTCCATGGACTGACAGAGGAGTATCGGAATGTGCACTTCCCCCCCTGAACTGCAGGACAAACCAGCCTGCCACCCTGTGCCCAGTGGGAGTAACTATTTCACTGGAGAGACACTGGGGTGAGGTTTGTTCCTGTTTCTTCACCACTTTGAGGACCTGTTGCCCGGGGAGGGGGACCCTCCCATCAAAAAAGAAGAACTGTGTCTTTTCTTCAGCCTTGTGTTGTTCATTGAGAGGCCTATAGCCCCCTCTCAATGAACCAGTTTATTTAAGTAGTAGTAGTTAGGTTCTTCTCTCTTCTCTTAGGGTTTCAGGGATGGAGTGGCTGCTCATCCCCATCCGTCGTGAGTCAAGAAACCTTTCTACAGTCATGCAGGCGGAGTGCTTTTCTCTCGGGAGAAGAGCTCTGGCTCAGGGATGTATAAATTGTGTACGTAGCTAGCTGCAGGGACCTGTATTTAGGGATGGGTAAATATATTGTACAGTGTGAATAATGTATAGAGGTGTGACAATATAGTGTGTACTTAATTTATTCTTTTCTACTACCCCACCCCAGTTTGTTCCCTTTTCCCCTCCCATTTTCTGTTCTGGGATGCCCTATTCCTTAAGCCCAGGAGCATTTTTTTCAATTTTCTCAGCTGGGGACCAGCTGAGGTTTAGGGGAGGTCCAGGAGGAGAGCAAAATCCTGGAGCAGCACAAGGGAGCAGGACAGACAGTGCTACTGGAGAAGCTCAGCAAGGAGTCTACCGGGTGGTTGGTATGTGGTACACATCCCGGAAAGCTGTAGAAGCATGCTGGAGCGAATTGGGGTGAGAGACAATCTAGGAAGGATGCAGAAGTCAGTAAGGGACTGTGGAGTCATGGTGGCAGTGGAGAAGGTCAACTCAGCTGGAGTGGCTGACAGGGCCTGGAGCAAGAGGATGGGCTGGGAGTAGTAGTCCATCAAGCCGGCTAGTACAGCAGTGTATCTACGCAGACGGGGGCCAACTGTCCCTACCTGTAATGGGTGGTTCTGAGGCCCTGCCCACAGCATGGCAGGCCTCACCATGTGCTAGTCAGGCTGGAAGAATGGAGAAGGCCTAGTAAATTTCCTTCTGGGCCTGGAACAAGTAATGTGCAGGAGAGAGGAACCAGAGTTTAGAGAAGCAAGTGAAGTGCTGGAGGAAGAAGTGTAACTGGAGCAAGTGAAGTGCTGGAGGACAAGAGGAGGTGTATATACGGAGCTGTATATAGTGGTCCCACGTAAATGATCAACTAATTCTCTGGCATCCCATGACAACCCCAATCCCCATCCAAGTTCAATCACCTAATAAAACAAAAAGTACCAGCCTGTTCTTTGACTCCAGGTGCGGTATGGATGTGATTGAGGGCAGTGTAAGCAGGTGAACCACAACACTCAGCCACCTAAGTGGGCCAGTGGCTACAGAAGCAAACCATTGCCTTGCAACGTTCCACTTGATACACTGAGAGCTTTAATGTAAAACACTCATCCCGTGAACCCGCACACCTTCTTCTTCCATGCGAATGCAGTATTTCTGAGGGGACACTGAGGATCCCACCATTAACACAGTGCGGACCTCTGTTATTAACAAGCCTTATATGTTGCTTGGATTCACTTCTCTCTCTCTCTTCCTGTACCTCCAGGCTAGGTCCATTGGTTCCCTGTGCCGCAATATCGGTCCTGGCGTGGGGCACCAATCGCTAGGGAGGGGGCCGGCTCACTAACTCCCTCACTACCAGGGTTACCATCTCCAATGCCAAAGCACTAACCTTCTGCTGGCTAGTTGCTATAACATTCCCTCTTCCCTATAACATTCCACTTCACTGGTTACTTATGGCAACAGAGCTTGGCTGCAGCTTCTGCCATCTCCATGGCATGAATTACCCTTTCATGGTGACCCTCTTATATCTCCTCTTTTAGTACAAGTTCTGTTCATTTGATACACTCTTACATGCACCCCTTTGTAGGAACTTCAGACCAGGCGCTTTGAGGGCTTTTACTTATACTTCTTACAGAGTACAGAATTGCTTTGACAATCTCCCTCAGATTTCTCCATACACAGTACTAGTTTATCGTAGTTCAAGCTGCCCAAGTCATACCTTCTAGGTATGAAGAGTCTTTTCAAAAGAGTCCATATCCGACTTCTGGTACCCCAAAAGGGAAGCCACGTGCTCAGTGCAACTTCACATGATGCAGCATTCCTTCCTTTCTATTACCATGTGGAAGGGAGAGAGCCTTGATAGACTGCCTCCCCTTGTATTTATATCCCTCCACAAGGGGGCAGAGCTATCAACACCTGGGAGTGAGCAGACTTAAAATTGTTTGCTTCCTCCCCCCTCAGCTGCCACATTTGGCACCTTGGAGGGGGGGGGGAGCGAGTATGTGTTTTTGACAGGTACCCGTCCCCACTTCCGGGAGACCTTGCCATGGTGAGGTCCCTCTGAAGTTCGGCCCCCCTCCTCTTTCCCCCACTGCCGGGCCATTCACAAAGCGCAGCATGCATGCACACAGTAGGGGACTGGCAGTGAAGCCTCAAGGCTTCACTGCCAGATTCCCTTACAACAAATGGTGACGGCAACTCCCGAGAGCCGATTGAAAAATTGGCTGGTGTGTCAACATTGCAGGATCCCTGGACAGGTAAGTGTCCTAATATTAAAAGTCAGCAGCTACAGTATTTGTAGCTGCTGGCTTTTATTTTTTTTGGTTGGGGGGGTGGAACCCCTCTTTAATCCTTCCTAACCCCATGGGCAGCCACTGACAAACTCACAAACGTGGACTTTATTACAACACAGGGCAAACCTTTTCCTAGGAGAATCCAGAAACAACCACACATCACATCTAATGTCTTTACTTATGCTTCACAGAACTACTTTCCCATGATACCATGGGAATGTAGTGGTGTTTGTGGGTGCATCTGTGAGCAGAAAAAGGGGAGTTCTCTGTTCTTCTGTCAACACCTACATAGCCTCATACCCCTTTCATTGCCTTGTGAACGGGCTAAGACCAGGCGTTCTGTTGATCTGACACAGCAAATGAAGGCACACAACAGCGTGTTTAGTCACAGAAGGAGGAAACACAACCCATAGCTGGCCCATGGAGAAAGCAGTAGCAGCCAATTTTGTAAAACAGAAATGGTGCTGCACAGGCTTGATGAGAGACATCTGTAATGCATTAGAATTCTGATAAAGCTGCATATGTAGCACTGCCCCTGCTAGGGTCGTAGATGTTAACTGGTTCTTTCCCAGAAAGTGCAGAACTCCTGAAACATACAAGCAACAGTCCATCCACTATGGCGTCAATAAACAGTCTAGGCGTTCTCTTTTTGTAGTTTATTGCTTGGATGGGAGAGGGGTGAGGGAGATACTTAGAGAGCACTGAATAGTAAATGGAGGACATTCTTGACTAAGCTAGGCTTCTCTGAATAGCCCTTCTGCCAAGGGCTAATAGGAATGTCTAGAACTGAATCCCTGTAAGAGCTGTCTCAGAAAGAGCTTGTAAGCAGTTAGCAACAGATAGTTACAGTAGGTGCTGTCCAGGCAGGCAGGGTAGGAGTTAGTGCCTTTCTGGGTTCTTTGTTTTTGATGGGTACTTCTTAGGGCCCGACCCATTGGTCCTGTGTGATATAAAAGGGATCATGGTCCAGAGCTAGAGGGGAGTGGGAGGAGGAGAAGGAAGCTATCCATCACCATCCAGACGTAGAACTATTGGAACCTGGGGTTTGCCCTGAAGACACTAGCACTGGTCTGTACCTTGGAAGGACTTGTACCTACATGGAGATGCCTACAAAGGACTTACCTTTGCTTGGACTACACCTTAGCAGGTATGCCAAGGCAGTACTCAGGCTTGTAGTTAAAATTAGGGAATAGGAAATAATAATGCCTTTATGTCTACTTGCACCTTTCTTAACCACATCAGTACCGGGCATGAAAACCCCCTTCCTGTCCAGACCATTTTTCAGCTTTCAGCGCTATCACACTTTGAATGACAATTACTCAGTCATGCAACATTGTACCCATATGAAATTTGGGTCCTTTTTTCACACACATAGAGCTTTCTTTTGGTGGTAATTAATCACTAGGTTTTTTTTTTATTTTTTGTGCTATAAATAAAAAAAGATTGAAAATGTTTTGAAAAAATGCCTTTTTCTTTGTTTCTGTCATAAAATTTTTTGCAAATTAGTAATTTTTCTTTGTAAATTTTGGCCAAAATTTATACTGCTACCTACCTTTGGTAAAAATAACCCAAATAAGTGTATATTATTTGGTCCTTGTGAAAGTTATAGAGTCCACAAGCTATGGTGCCAATCATTGAAAATTGATCACACCTGATATACTGACGGCCTATCTCATTTCTTGAGACCCTAGCAAGCCAGGAAAACACAAATACCCCCCAAATGACCCCTTTTTGGAAAGTAGACATTCCAAGGTATTTAGTAAGAGGCATGGTGAATTTTTTGAAGTTGTAATTTTTTCCCACAATTCTTTGCAAAATGAAGATTTTTTTTTCTTTTCTTTTTTTCCCACAAAATTGTCATTGTAACAGGTTATTTCTCACACACAGCATATGCATACCACAGAATACACCCCAAAACACATTCTGCTACTCCCCTTGAGTATGGATATACCACATGTCTTTTCACAGCCTGGCCACATGCAGAGGCTCAACATGCAGGGAGTGCCATCAGGTATTCTAGGGACATAAATTACACATCTAATGTCATGATGACCTATCACATTTTTGAAGGCCCTGGAGCACCAGGACAATGGAATTGCCCACAAAATGACCCCATTCTGGAAAGCAAACACCCCAACTAATAATCTATGAGCCATAATGAGTCTTTTGAACGGTTCATTTTTTTCCAGTAGTTTTTGGAAAATGTGGGAAAAAAATGAAATCGCATTTTTTTTTACACAAAGTTGACCATTTATAAGATATTTCTAACACATAGCATGTACATAGCAAAAATGACACCCCAAAATACATTCTGCTATTCCTCCTGAGTATGGCGATACCACATGTGTGAGACTTTTACTTTTTGCCTGACCACATACAGAGGCCCAACATTGAACTAGCACCTTCAGGCGTTCTACAAGCATAAATTACACATCTTATTTCTCAACTACCTATTACACTTTTGAAGGTCCTGGAGCACCAGGACAATGGAATTGCCCACAAAATGACCCCATTTTGGAACAAAAACACCCCAACGTATAATCTATGAGGCATAATGAGTCTTTTGAACATGTCATGTTTTTCCAGTAGTTTTTGGAAAATGTGGGAAAAAAATGAAAACGCTTTTTTTTTTTACACAAAGTTATCCATTTATATGATATTTCCAACACATAGCAAAAATTACACCCCAAAATACATTCTTCTACTCCCCACGAGTAAGGCGATACCACATGTGTAAGACTTTTACACAGTCTGGCCACATACAGAGGCCCAACATTGAACTAGCACCTTCAGGCGCTCTACGAGTACAAATACAAATTACACATCTCATTTCTCAACCACCTACCTATTACACTTTTGAAGGTCCTGGAGCACCAGGACAATGGAATTGCCCACAAAATGACCCCATTTTGGAAAGCAAGCACCCCAACGTATAATCTATGGGGCATAATGAGTCGTTTGAACATGTCATTTTTTTCCAGTAGTTTTTGGAAAATGTGGGAAAAAATTAAAAACGCTTTTATTTTTACACAAAGTTGTCCATTTATAAGATATTTCCAACACATAGCATGTACATAGAAAAAATGACACCCCAAAATACATTCTACTACTCCCCCCGTCGATACCACATGTGTGAGACTTTTACAGGTGATGTTTACTCATGGGTGTGACGGTCACTGACAGGTGACTGGCGATTGTCACCGATGGGTGACTGGCGGTGGTCACTGATGGGTCAGTGGGTAGCCACTGTTAGCGGTCAGTGG
>BLSH010152999.1:60302-84847 GCA_018402905.1 Glandirana rugosa
TGGGTAGTCACTGATGGCGGTCTGGGTGACTGGCGGTGGTCACTGATGGGTGACGGGTGTCTGGCGGTAGTCACTGATGGGTGACGGGTGTCTGGCGGTAGTCACTGATGGGTGACGGGTGCCTTGCGGTGGTCACTGATGGGTGACGGGTGTCTGGCGGTGGTCACTGATGGGTGACGGGTGTCTGGCGGTAGTCACTGATGGGTGATGGGTGTCTGGCAGTAGTCACTGATGGATGACGGGTGACTGGCGGTGGTCACTAATAGGTGATGGGTGACTGGCGGTGGTCCCTGATGGGTGACGGCTGTCTGGTGGTGGTCACTGATGGGTGACTGGTGGTGGTCACTGATGGGTGACGGGTGACTGGTGGTGGTCACTGATGGGTGACTGGTGGTGGTCACTGATGGGTGCCGCTTGTCTAGCGGTGGTCACTGATGAGTGACGGGTGTCTGGCGGTGGTCGCTGATGGGTGACTGGTGTCTGGCGGTGATCACTAATGTGTGACGGGTGACTGGCGGTGGTCACAGATGCGTGACGGGTGACAGGTGACTGTTGGTGGTCACTGATGAGTGACAAGTGACTGGCGGTGGTCACTGATGGGTGACTGGCGGTGGTCACTTATGGGTGACGGGTGACTTGCGGTGGTCACTTATGGGTGACGGGGGACTGGCGGTGGTCACTTATGGGTGACAGGTGAATGGTGGTGGTCACTGATGGGTGACTGGCGATGGTTACTGATGGGTGACTGGTCATGGTCACTAATGGGTGACTGGCGGTGGTCACTAATGGGTGAGGGGTGACAGGCCACGGGTGACTGGCGGTGGTTACTGATGGGTGACGGCCATGGTCAGTGATGAGTGACAGGCTACGTCAGTGTTGGCCACTGATGTGCCGGTTGACACACCACGGTAACTGATGGGTGACGGGTGATGCACCACGGTCACTGATGGGTGACGGGTGACATTCTACGGTCACTGACGGGTGACACGCCACGGTCAGTGATGGGTGACGGGTGACACGCCACGGTCAGTGATGGGTGACGGGTGACACTCCACGGTCAGTGATGGGTGACAGGCCACGGTCACTGATGGGTGGCGGGTGACATGCCACGGTCAGTGACGGGTGACACGCCACGTCACTGACGGGTGACAGGTACACTTTATGATGACAGGTACACTTTATGATGACAGGTGCACTTTATGGGGGCATATGGGGTGACTGTTGGGGTGACAGGTGAATTGGGGGGGCAGGGGGGGATGTGTCAGTGTGATTTTACTTTACAGATCAGTAACTCACTGATCCCAGCTCTTCTCTCCTCACACTGGACACTGTGTGAGGAGAAAAGAGCTGGTAACAGTGAGTTACCGCTCTGTTTACATTGGAAGTGATCGGCTGTGAAGTAGATCACAGCCGATCACAAGGTATCAGCCGCCGACTGGCGGCTGATACCTGTGTCGGTGACAGGCAGTGTTCCCTAGGAACACGCCGCCACTGACACGCACGTGCAGCGCGCTCCCGATCGTGCGCAGTGCGAATGGGGGAAGTGCCATTTGTGATCAGCTGTGACTTCGTCACAGCCGATCACATAGAAATCAGCCATGCCCAATGGCTGTTCACCCCTGTCGGTGATGTGGCGTGTCCTGGGGACACGCCGGCACCGACAGAGCCGGGATGCGCGTGCCCGATCGCGTGCAATCCCGGCTTAAAGGGGCAACGTCATATGACGTCCACCCGGAACGAGAGCCGCTCCGCTCCGCCGTCAGGTCTAAAGATACTGAAAAGGGTGCAATTTAAGTAAATGGGCACGCACATAGTTTACCGAGTGGGTCTTAAACACATTGGGGTTTGAAGACATTGGTGTGGAGTGGAGTAGCGTGAAGACGCAAGTATTACCCGGAGTAACAGAAGTTTAACCAGCAGCCATTCAGTAGTGCGTATCTCTTATAGGTGGAATGGCAGTGAGGGAAATGTTGTCTGCACTCCTTCTGCCAGTGGTCTGTCTCCCAGAGCAACGGAAGTGGATTCGTACTGCAGAGGTTCCCTATCCTGTACAAAGGTATGGAAATTCAATAGCTAAGTTAAGTGCACCTGTAGAGCTTGTGCAGAGGACTGGGGAATAGTGAAAAACACTGGGCAGGTGAATGTGGACAGGGCTTGGCATGAGCCTCCTAAATCTGGGGTCAGCAACCTGTAGATCGTGGGCAGGTGACTGGTAGATCGCGGTCTGGGCTTGCTGAACCACCATCCCAGAGCACAGAGCATCAAATTGAGTGCAATGCAGATGGACTACTTGTAAAGATTTAGCTGCAGTAGGGAGCAAAAGCTGCATAAGCAGATGCCTGCTCTGTAGTTCTGTCTCCTGTCCCATGGGGAGTGGCCCCATTTACTTGAATGGATTGTGATTGGCAGGTGGTAGAATGCACCAAAAGCAATAAGGGGCTTAATTCCTGCTGCAGCATTTGTACACCTTTGGCTCCTGCCTCACCAAGACTGCTGTGCAAAGCATGCGATTGCGACACAATAGTACGGCAATCTACAGGTTTAAAACTGGTGTGAGGAGGCAACACTATGCCAGGTGATCACTGATTTATCCCATGTTGTTCAGGTAGATCTCCACCCCTTTAACCACTTCCTTTAACCATAGACGTCCAGTTAGGATAATTAACCCCCCGCCCGGACGTCATTTGTCTATGCGCCGGGCGGGGGGTTCATTATCCTAACTGGACGTCTATTGACGTCCTCAGGATAATCCGCGATTGCGCACCCCTGGGGGCGCGCATCGCGGCGATCGGTGGTGCCGTGGGTCAGTCTGACCCACCGCATTACCGACCGAGGTAAAAGGTTTCGATCCGAAGCGTTTTACCATGTGATCAGCCGTGACCAATCACGGCTGATCACAGTGTAAATAGGAAGAGCCGGTTATCGGCTTTTCCTCTGCTCAGGTCTGCAGACCTGAGCAGCGGAGAGCCGATTGGCTGCTCTCCTGACAGGGGGGGGGGCTGCGCTGAACGTTTATCAGCGCAGCCACCCTCAGGATCACCCCCACTGGACCACCAGGGAGCCGGATCAGGACCACCAGGGAGCCCCCCCCCCGGACATCGCAAGGAGGCCGCCCAGGACCACCAGGGAAGGCACACAGAGGCCACTCAAGACCACCAGGGAGCCCCCACTAGACCACCAGGTAAGGGCAATATTGTGCACTGTAGGGATGGCACTGTGCCCATGTATGATGCCTGCCAGTGCCATCCCTAACAGTGCTTGTTGCACCAGTTTCCACCACTGCCACCTATCAGTGCCCACCTGTGCCACCTATCAGTGCCCACCTGTGCCACCTATCAGTGCCCACCTGTGCCACCTACCAGTGCCCACCTGTGCCACCTACCAGTGCCCATCAGTGCCCAGTGCCACTTATCAGTGCCGCCTATGAGTGTCCATCAGTGCCGCATATTAGTGCCACGTATCAGTGCCCGTCAGTGTTGCTTGTCAGTGCCGCCTATCAGTGCTGCATATGTGCCCCATCATCAGTGCAACCTTATCAGTGCCACCTCATCAGTGTCAATCTGTACTGTCTCATAGCGCAAAAAATAAAAACCGCAGGGGTGATCAAATACCACCAAAAGGAAGCTCTATTTGTGGGAACAAAATGATAACTTTGTTTGGGTACAACGTCGCATGACCGCGCAATTCTCATTCAAATCGCAACAGCACTGAAAGCTGAAAATTGGTCTGGGCAGGAAGTGTTCTAAGTGCATGGTATTGAAGTGGTTAAGGTTGCCTACCAGTGGCGGCTGGTGAAGTTTTGGCCCCGCCCTTCCTTTTTGACCCCTCCTACTTCTAATAAACCCCACCTCGTATAGAATCCACCCACTCCGTCCTCTGTATTCCACATATTGTGTCAGGAGTATACAACTCAGCATCACAAGACACAGTATACAGCTCAGCATCACAGGACACAGTATACAGCCCCAGCATCACAGATGGGGTATATATACCAGTTGTGTGGGTCTGCTGTTACCCCTGGCAACAGGAAACCTGTTTGGCCTGCAGGGGATGTTGGAGAGTCCAAAAAGGCTGCAATGTTGCCCCGTGTCCATGTGGGGCATTAGCTTGTGACAGCACAGCCAAGAAGGGACAACGTCCTCAATCAAAGCTTTCAACCAGTAGCGGCCCGTCCATTAAGGGAGCACGGGCGCCACCCTCTCTATAACTCCACCCCCTATGTGAGTAATGGATGGATTCATGCACTGCATGAACCTATCCATAGCCGCCGCGGCCACCCCCTATCAGGACGCCGGGCGCATGAATTACAGTGGCGGGGGTGTTTTTTTTTTAAGCACCTGATTAGTGCCATAGGCTCTAATAGGCTTCAAAATAGAATGGAGCGCAGAGCATTGCGTTCGCAGCCCACTCACGTGTGTTAGAAAAGCAAATGAATATTCACTTTTCTAACACTGAACTGCCTCTCTGCCAATCAGGGAGCACGGGTCTGATACCCATCACCTGATTGGCTGAAAGGAAAGGTGATCCTATTGGACTCCTAGCAGGAGGAAAGAAGAGACGCACGGCGGAAGCATCAAGGACACAGGAGCTGACGCCTGACCCACAGCTCGCCACCATCACCCGCTGCCTGACCACCAAGATGGGGTAAGTGCTGATTGGACAACGAGCAGGCCGGGAGGGGGGGTGCTGGTTAAATGCCGCCGGGGGGGGGGGGGTCACAGTGACTGCATTTGATGGGCACAGTGGCTGCATTTGATGGGCACATTAGTAGCAATTGATGGGCACAGTGAGGCTGCAAATGAGGGGCACAGTGAGGCTGCAAATGATGTGCACAGTGAGGCTGCAATTGATGGGCATAGTGGCTGCAATTGATGGGCACAGTGGCTGCAATTGATGGGCACAATGGCTGCATTTGATGCGCACAATGAGGCTGCATTTGATGGGCACAGTGGCTGCATTTGATGGGCACAGTGGCTGCATTTGATGGGCACATTGGCTGCATTTGATGGCAAAGTGGCTGCATTTGATGGGCACATTAGTAGCAATTGATGGGCACAGTGAGGCTGCAAATGATGGGCACAGTGAGGCTGCAATTGATGGGTACAGTGGCTGCAATTGATGGACACAGTGGCTGCAATTGATGGGCACAGTGGCTGCAATTGATGGGCACAATGAGGCTGCATTCGATGGGAACAGTGGCTGCATTTGATGGGCACGGTGGCATTTGATGGGCACAGTGGCTGCATTTGATGGGCACATTAGTAGCAATTGATGGGCACAGTGAGGCTGCAAATTAGGGGCACAGTGAGGCTGCAAATGATGTGCACAGTGAGGCTGCAATTGATGGGCACAGTGGCTGCAATTGATGGGCACAGTGGCTGCAATTGATGGGCACAATGGCTGCAATTGATGGGCACAATGGCTGCATTTGATGGGCACAATGGCTGCATTTGATGGGCACATTGGCTGCATTTGATGGCAAAGTGGCTGCATTTGATGGACACATTAGTAGCAATTGATGGGCACAGTGAGGCTGCAAATGATGGGCACAGTGAGGCTGCAATTGATGGGTACAGTGGCTGCAATTGATGGACACAGTGGCTGCAATTGATGGGCACAGTGGCTGCAATTGATGGGCACAATGAGGCTGCATTCGATGGGAACAGTGGCTGCATTTGATGGGCACGGTGGCATTTGATGGGCACAGTGGCTGCATTTGATGGGCACATTAGTAGCAATTGATGGGCACAGTGAGGCTGCAAATTAGGGGCACAGTGAGGCTGCAAATGATGTGCACAGTGAGGCTGCAATTGATGGGCACAGTGGCTGCAATTGATGGGCACAGTGGCTGCAATTGATGGGCACAATGGCTGCAATTGATGGGCACAATGGCTGCATTTGATGGGCACAATGGCTGCATTTGATGGGCACATTGGCTGCATTTGATGGCAAAGTGGCTGCATTTGATGGACACATTAGTAGCAATTGATGGGCACAGTGAGGCTGCAAATGATGGGCACAGTGAGGCTGCAATTGATGGGTACAGTGGCTGCAATTGATGGACACAGTGGCTGCAATTGATGGGCACAGTGGCTGCATTTGATGGGCACAATGAGGCTGCATTCGATGGGAACAGTGGTTACATTTGATGGGCACAATGGCTGCATTTGATGGGCACGGTGGCATTTGATGGGCACAGTGGCTGCATTTGATGGGCACAGTGGCTGCATTTGATGGGCACATTAGTAGCAATTGATGGGCACAGTGAGGCTGCAAATGATTGGCACAGTGAGGCTGCAAGTGATGGGCACAGTGGCTGCAATTGATGGGCACAATGGCTGCAATTGATGGGCACAGTGAGGCTGCAATTGATGGGCACAGTGAGGCTGCAATTGATGGGCACATTGAGGCTGCAATTGATGGGCACAGTGAGGCTGCAGTAGATGGGCACAGTGAGGCTGCAGTAGATGGGCACAGTGGCTGCCTTTGATGGGCACAATGAGGCTGCATTTGATGGGCACAGTGACTGCATTTGATGGGCACAGTGGCTGCAATTGATGGGCACAGTGGCTGCATTTGATGGGCAGAGTGAGGCTGCAAATTATATTTTTTTTCTCAGTATTTTCCAGTGTGTTTGCGCCCCCCCCCCCCAAAAAAAATGTTGAACACCAGCTGCCACTGCTTTCAACACTTGCCAAATGGAATGGTAAGACTGTTGCTGTAACAAATGTGAGAGAGACTGGTCACGGGACTTATTTCCTGTGAAGTGGGAGTAAGTCCAGTGAGAAAATCTGCTTTCAGAGACTTGCTGCAAATGAATATCCTATGTACTAGCAAAGAACAGTTTGAAGCAGAACCTGCAGCAAGATTGAGGACTGGTAAGGACTTGTCTCCATGCAATGCCCTTTGTAGCAGAGGGGCAAGGGTTAAAGCTAAACACGATGTGGTGTGTACTAACAAGTCTGGAAATGGTGATAGATTTTCCTGTATGTTGGTGTTTAAAAGGGAAAACTGTTCTGTGCAAGGGACAGGACTGATTCAGCAGTGCTGAGGTAGATATGTCAAGGGTGACCACTGAGAGATGTGTGCCGTTGCCCCTAGCAACCATGACAGGTGCAACAAAGGTGCCCTGGCCTGGAGACCTCCCAGAAGCTCATGGTGTCTGAGCTTGAGGTTTCCTAGGACAACTGTGTAGCCCCCCCCCCCCCGACCGGTGAGAAAGTTATAAGGTAAAACGCAATGTAATATCCCACAGGCTCAAGCTGGTAATGAGCTGGGTGGGACAGCCTATGAAAGTCGGGAATGATAATGAGGAATGTATTTCTGACAATGTTGATGATGAAGGTTTTCCCGGGGTAACCACAGGCAGGGCTGCAGAGTTGTCCCTGGAAATCTCACGAGGACTCCCTGTGTTGGTCCAGGGCAGCTCTGATAGTGCTCAGGTGGAACAAAATGGGAAAATAGCTCAACTGGTGGAGAATGAATTATCACAGTCTAATGTGGCCAACAATGACTTGTGCAGGTTGTCTTCTGCCAAGCCAATCTGTCTGCCTGTGTCTCTTTGGGTAGATGGAGCGGTACTACGGAGTGCTGGTGACTGGAGCACAGACAGGATAGATTGGGATAGTTTGGTAAGAACGTTAATGATATTTATCGAAGGAAACCTTCATGTGTGATAGTGCAGGTGGACATTATTGCTGCTGTGACAAATGGAGAGACTGTAGAACCAGTAGACAATGGTGCATTGGCTGTTGCAGAAGTTAACCCCCTCCAGTCGGAAGGATCAGAAAAGGGAATGTACATGGCAGATGTTTTGTCCACAGCAAAACAGTTGAGTAATGTTGAGTGCCAGAATGAGCATGCAATGGATAATGGCTTGGAAAGGCTCAGTGTTGCTGAAAATGAGAGGATGAGTATGACACATGCATTTGGCAGTGCTCCAGGGGAGCCGCAAGTTGTGTCAGTTACCTCCTGAGATGGAGGTCTCCTTAAGTATCTCGGCCTCTCAAGCCTTAGCAAATGAGCCCCTCCATGTCGCTAGTAAGGGAAGAGTCCCTAAAGTTCTATGTTTAGATGTGGGATGCGTAGAATAAGAGAGTTTGCTGCACTGAAAGTAAGGGGGCTGAATAATTTTGCACGCCCAATTTTTCAGTTTTTTATTTGTTAAAAAAGTTTGAAATATCCAATAAATTTCATTCCACTTCATGATTGTGTCCCACTTGTTGTTGATTCTTCACAAAAAAATTACAGTTTTATATCTTTATGTTTGAAGCCTGAAATGTGGCAAAAGGTCGCAAAGTTCACGGGGGCCGAATACTTTCACAAGGCACTGTATGTGAAGAAAGAAGGCCTCGCATAGTGTAATAGAGTAAAACACCTTTTATTTTAAGCCAGGTGTACAGCATAGGTTAAAAGCCGCTATAGCAAAAGAAATTAAAAACCAAAGAGGCTGCAATGGACATGCAAGCCTCACCCACACCTGAGCTTCGGGTCTTTGCCGCGCGACTTTGGATCCTTTTTGCACGTTTGTATGAAGCGTTTTTGGGCTCTTGCCATTTTTGTATTAGCCAATAGAGAATACTATATCTATTGCATCATTTGTTGTTAGGTAGTTCAGCTTTTTTTAGCTTTTATTTCAGCCAAAAATAGCGCAAACACGCGTGACAAAATGCGCCAAAACGCCCGAATCGCGCGTTTCTTGATAAAAATTGGTATTGGTTACTACAATGTGGGATACTTTTGTGGAAGGTGGTTTCACGGTTCTCTGCGAGAGTACTTCCAGCGGCAGTTGCGTGCCGAAGACGCTCAGGGGAACTACTAGAGGAATCAGAAATGACAGACATGGTGGAAGTCTCTCCCTATGTTGGTGTGATGAGGTGCATTCCTGCTGGTGCGGTCCGAGGTACGGTGGACAGTGGTTGGTACATGGCGCTGTCTCAACCGATAGACCTCTTGTGATGAAAGGGTCCGGAACAGACGCGGCAGTAGTGGTGATTCTGCCCATCACCCACAAAGAGGTACAAGTTGAGGTACCTGGAGACACTCTGACAGAAAATAATAATGACCCTGTTAGTATGATAACAGGGAAATGTGTGAACTGATGTTGAAGGTTGTTGCTAATGAGGTATTGGTTGCCAAGAGTAACCACAAAAAGGTTAATGAATCCAAAAGGTACATCAAGAGTAGTTGAAGTTGGTACAAATCAGAAAGAAAGTGGCTCTGGGTTAAGCACAGAAGGTTCCCTACAGCATCAGGCAGCATCAAGAAGTTGGGGAAAGGTGGCAGGAAAGCAAAAATACACCAGGAAAACCTAAGGTATTCTTAGGACTCTAAGATCAAAGGTTAGAAGGGTTGGTAGAAGGACAGGTAGGACCTTGTTATGGTCTCAGAAAAAGTGATTTGATTGATTGTGGAAGCACACCAGGAAGAAGACTTGGGAAAGTCCATGTAGGTCAAGTGGAGCAGAGTTCCCCTTTAATGGTGCAAGAGAAGGTAGTGACAGACGGAAAGTGTCAGCATTAAGTGGTCGCCAGCACAGAGGTGCCAAAGTGTGGAGCTTGTGCTTCCTGCCCTCCAGTTGGAAATATAGGGGGGATGTAACAGAGGAGGACTCTGTCACAATAAGAATATAGGAAAAGGTGACCCAAGAGTGTCATTAAGGGTTAATGTGAGGTTCAGACTTAGCATTTCTCCAGATTCTGTAGTTCTGAATCAGGACATTCAATCCTGGGTCCAGGTTTTGCTAGACGCCTGCAACCTGGCTCACTACACAGGTGTGCAGGGTCATTATATAATCAGGTCTGAGAATTGCTCAGAGCTCCAATTTTGGAGACCGCTCCCAGTGTGGGAGACAAAAGGTCTCACTCGGGGTCAGGGGGCCCAGCCAGAAGCCACGAGAGAGAGGTCTCACCGAGGGGCCAGAGGACCCAGCCAGAAGTCACGAGACAAAAGGTCTCACCGAGGAGTCAGAGGACCCAGCCAGACGCCACGAGACCGAGGTCTCACCTAGGGGCCAGAGGGCCCAGCTAAAAGCCACGAGACAGAGGTATCACTGAGGAGACAGCAGGTTTCGGTTCCAGGAGTCAAGTCGGCTCCTATCAGGGGTGTCAGGAGAACCCCAATCCTTAAGCCAGAGGTGAGCCATGCAGCAGAGCGCAACAACTGAAGGCTAGAGAGCCAAGTGTTCCAAGAGATCTGGATGACACAGTCAAAAGGACTGGTAAGAGGAGCAGCAGTGCTGCCAACACATGAGCCAGGTGGCTTGGTATTTTCCTTCATACATGTTATGTGGAAGAAACCCCCGTTTGGGCAACTGATGTACAAGTGAACCTTTCATCTATTGAATAAATTTGGGCTGCCACGCCCTAAAATTACAGTTTGGACTGGCGCAACTCATTGTAAATGCACCTGCTGCTTGAGTTTAATTCCCCCAAATCTCACAGGAGAGATAAAAATGTTGATCTCTGCGTCTGATTATATTCACCAGATTCATCCTCTATAAGTATACAAATCTCTTCAGTTATTCTCAGAGTGGATTAGAGATTTTGTTACCCCAACCATTTTGCTGGATATTTACATTTACCACTGCATAGAGATATTCAAGAATATATATATATTTTTTTTTTAACTTTACATATTAACCACTTGACCTCCGAAAGATTTACCCCTCTTCATGACCAGGCCATTTTTTGCGATACGGTACTGTGTTACTTTAACTGACAATTGTGACACTGTACCCAAATAAAATGTCTTCCCCCCCCCCCCCCCCCTGCAAATAGAGCTTTTTTTGTGGTATTTGATCAGCTCTGTGGTTTTTATTTTTTGCACTATAAACAAATACAGGTACCGGCATATTTGAAAAAAAAACCATGTTTTTACTTTCTGCTATAAAACACGTCCAATTAAAAAAAAGGGATTTTATTAAAACTTACCGTAAAATCCTTTTCTCTGAGTTCACTGACAGACGCAGCCTTCTTTGACATGTGGGGTTATATGCAGATCCTACAAGGAGTTAACTAGGCAAAAGAAAGAAAGCAAGTTGGCCCCTCCCAGGGGGCCATCCTCTCTCTCTCCCATATAACCCCCCTGCTCTGCTCAGCATATCAGTTCGTAACAAGCCGTACAAACACAACGCAGAGGGGTGGGTGCTGCATCTGTCAGTGAACTCAGAGAATAGGATTTTACGGTAAGTTATAATAAAATCCCTTTTTCTCTTCACGTTCACTGACAGACGCAGCCTTCTTTGACATGTGGGGACGTCCCAAAGCTGTGTCATAAAAGAGGGGTGGGCAAACGGCAACAACTGTACCCAACAGAAACCTCTCAGGAGGCGCCAGCCGCGTCTACACTGCCGCCTGTAAAACTTTACGGCCAAAAGCAGCAGTAAATGTGTGCACCGAGGCCCAAGTAGCCGCCTTGCACACCTGTGACACCGAAGCCTGGTGTCTGAAATCCCAGGGAGTGCTAACAGCCCTGGTGGAATGAGCCCTGACAGGGAAAGGGGGTACTTTGCCCTGAACAGAATACGCGCATGGGTCACAGTCTGTCTGATCCAACGGGAAACAGTAGCCGACGAGGCCGCCATTCCCTTGCGCGTCATCTGTCAGCACAAACAACGCGTCAGACTTCCGAAAAGAGTCTGTAGCCGCCAAATACACCCGCAAAGCTCTCACAACATCCAATGAATGTAACTCAAATTCCTTAGGATGTGAAGGATGCGGACACAACGAAGGAAGAAAAATATCTTCATTAATGTGAAAAAGAGAAACCACCTTCGGTAAAAACGAACCGTCACGGGCGCAAGATCGCCTTGTCCTTGTGAAGGACCAAGTAAGGAGACTTGAAGGACAGCGCTGCCAACTCAGATATCCGCCTAGCGGATGTAATGGCCACCAAGAAAGTCACTTTCTTAGACACTATCCCTGATCTTCTCATATGGTGACTTCTGCAGCACAGAAAGCACCAGATTCAAATCCCACGGTGCCATCGGCGACCGTACCTGAGGAGCCACATGGCGCACACCGTATACAAATGTACGAATCAACGATTGTGACGCCAAAGGCCGCTGAAAGAGAATCGCCAGAGCCGAAATCTGACCCTTGAGAGTACTCAAAACCAATTTTTTATCCAGGCCCTGCTGCAAAAAAGTCAGGACCCTGGACACAACGTAAGAGCGGGGGTTCCAACCCTCTGCCTCACACCAGGCAATATAAGCCTTCCAGGTGCGATGATAAATCTTGCGCGAAGTACACTTGCGCACTTTCAGCATAGTGGGGATCACGGATTCAGCGACACCCCGATCCCTCAGCACCTGGGACTCAATAGCCAAGCCATCAAAGCCAGCGAGGGTAAAGCAGGGTGCAAGATGGGTCCCTGAGACAACAGATCTTCACGCAGCGGAAGACGCCAGGGAACGTCTGCCACCATTCGCACCATGTCGGCGTACCAAGGACGCCGAGACCAATCCGGAGCCACCAGGATCATCGGAATCCCCTCCGCTTCCACCCTGCGCAGTAGCCGCGGTAGAAGCTTGATGGGAGGAAAGGCATACAGAAGACGGTACCGACCCCAAGGCGCTACCAGTGCATCCGTGGCGACCGCCAACGGATCTCTCGTCCTGCACACAAAGTTTTTCACTTTGTGGTTGAAGCGAGACGCCATGAGGTCCACATCTGGCGTGCCCCACTTGTGGCAAATCTGGCTGAACACGTCTGGATGTAGGGACCATTCCCCGATCCAGCGTCTGGCAACTGAGGAAGTCCGCCTGCCAGTTTTCTACGCCCGGAATGTAGATGGCAGAGATCGCCGGCACGTGAAGTTCTGCCCAGCGCAGAATGAGAGCTGCTTCCGCAGCTGCTGCCGAGCTCCTCGTTCCACCCTGATGGTTCACATACGCCACTGCCGTGGCATTGTCCGACTGAATCCGAACCGGGAGATCGTGCAATCTCTCCATCCAGTGGGAGAGGCAGAGCCTGATCGCCCGCAATTCCAGCACATTGATCGGAAGGCGAGATTCCTGCGCTGACCAATGGCCCTGCACAGACAAATGTCCCAGGACTCCCCCCCCCAGCCCGATCGGCTGGCGTCCGTCCTGACTATCGACCAATTCAGGGGAAGAAAGGACTTCCCCAACGAAAGGGCCAGGGCCCAAAGCTACCATGTCAACGACCCTCTGGTCTGAGAGTCCAACCTGACTACCTGGTCCAGGGACAGCGGAGACTTGTCCCACCGAGACAGAATCGCTCGCTGAAGTAGCCGAGTGTGACTCTGGGCGTAAGGGATCGCCTTGAAGGCTGAAACCATGAGCCCCAACACCCGCATAAAAAAACCGTAAGGAGGACCACCGACGTGACAGCAGGGTTCGCACCGCTGCTTGCAGTGTCAGCAACTTGGCCGGAGGTAGGAACACCTTCGCCTGCTCTGTGTCCAGGATCAGACCCAGATATTCCAGGCCACAGGACGGTGTCAATGTCGACTTCTGCCTCAGTAGCGCCAGCACCGGGGCCACTAGCTTGGTGAACACCCGAGGAGCCGAGGCCAGACTGAAAGGAAGTGCCACAAATTGGTAGTGAAGGTCTCCCACCGCAAAGCGCAGAAAGCGCTGGTGCCGGGGACAAATGGGAACGTGAAGATACGCGTCCCTGATATCCCGAGACGCCATGAACTCCCCTTGGTGCAGGGCGGCCACGACCAAACGGATGGATTCCATCCGAAATTTTTGCGTTCTCACAAAGTGGTTTAGCGCCTTTAGGTCCAGAACTGGCCTGACCCCCCCTTTTTTTGGGGACCACAAATAGGTTCGAGTAGAAACCGTGAAACCTCTCCAACTGAGGTACTGGCACGATCACCTCCTGGTCGGAGAGTGCCTGAACAGCCCTTAAGAGGGCCTCCCAACACCCCTGAGGGAGTCTCAAGTTCGATGGGAAGAACCTGTCTGGGGGTAGAGTGCTGAACTCTATCCTGTACCAGGAGGACACCACTTCCTGCACCCACCGGTCAGAAATGTGAGCAGTCCACCTGTCTGCGAACCCCAGAAGATGTCCCCCCACCCGATGGTCGGGTGGGGGCAACCCATCATGCAGAGGAAGGCTTGTCCTCTGTCTTTTCGTTCTTGCATTGCCAAGGACGCTTCCCGGCCCCTGCGCCAGGCTTGCCGGGCCTCAACCCCTTGCCAGGGGCACAAAAAAAACCTCTTCTGACCCGAAGAGACAGGAACTCCTGCTGTCTGGGCTCCGGAAGGAAAGTACTCTTCCCACCAGTGAAATCCTTGATGATTTCATCCAACTGTGGCCCAAATAGACGGCCACCCTGAAAGGAAAGGTCCGCAAGACCCTTTTTTAGACGTATGGTCACCAGACCATGACCGTAACCAATCGTCTGATAATGACTGCAAAAACAGACTTCTTAGACAACATGGGAAGCAGGTCCAGAGCTGCATCACACAGGTACCAAATACCCTGAAACAAATGTTCTGCCCTTTGTGATGCTTCCAGCATCCTGCCGCAGTCCAAATCATTTTGCAGCTCTGCCATACCATTAGACAGGTACTGCGCCGCCAGGGCCGGCTGCATGGCTGATCCTGCCAACAGGAAAAGTGCCTTGGACACTGCCTCCGTCCGCCTATCGGCTGGGTCCTTAAAAGAGGGGGACCCTTCCAGTGGAATGGTCTTCGCCTTGTTCAGGCGAGCCACAGGAGGATCCACTGTGGGGGACGCCCACTTCTTCACAAAACTATCCTCAAAAGGATAGCGTATAGCGAAGCGTTTAGGTAGGGCGTAGGAATTCTGCAGACGCTGCCATTCCTTATAGACCAGGTGGTCAAAAAATTTATCATAGGGATAAGCCTTAGGCGACCTGGGCGGCCTAGCAGACCCGCAAACATATGCGGACGCTTGCGACTCCCTTGCCTGGTCCAGTCACAAGGACACACGGATACCAGAAATCAGCGCGGATACCAGCGCTTTTTCGCGCGCAACTGAGGCCCCCTGGTCCTCTTCGTTTTATGAGGGTACCAACTCACCCTCTGAGAGCTCCACGGGGGTCCCTGTGACCCCCAAAGCCATTTCCAGTTCAGAATCATTCCCTGAGGAACAAGGAGGAGGCGGGCGTTTTTTTGGGCCCCCCAGAGCGTTGCTCGGCCCCACCCAGGGAAGAAATTCCCCAAACACTGCCCGCAACTGATCCAAGGACACCAATGCACCCAACGCAGGCTGCGCTGCCGCTGACTCCTCCTCAGAAGGGCCTGCAGGATCATCTTCCATCGCACCACCGAAAATGACAGTCAAATCTTGCCAAGGAATGGACTGACACCCCCACAATGCAGCCCCACCACCGCCCCACAGAACGCCAGGGAGACCCCAGGAGGACTGCACCCACCGCTACCGCACCCCAGGAAAGGCCCAGCTATACATGCTGTTTCTGTGCCACAGAGCTGCTCCCAGCAGGAGTGCATAAACCAGGACCGCCATAAAGAAGCGCAGTTTGTCTCCAGCCACGCTGTCCCACTGAAAAGGAAAGTAAAACAGCAGCAGCACGTTTTACACTGCTCCAGGGACATCCAATATGGCCGCCGAGATCATCCACAAGAGGCCAAAAGCATGTGTACAGGCGCGACTACAGGAAAATGGCCGCCACTGGCACTAGAGGGAAACCCTCAGCAAAATGGCCGCGGCTACGGCAAAATGGCAGCGATCTGCCGCAAAACGGCGGCGGATCGCCGCATGGCGGTACAAAAATGCACAGATGCGTTTTTTGAGTGGGGTGCGGAGGGATGACGGAGGGGGGCGAGGACACCCAGAGGGACACTAGCCCAGTGACCACTCTCCACCGGTCGGCCTAAAAACGCTACAGTGCGCCCAGAGCCCCCCCTCCGCATCCCAGGGGGGAAGAGGGGGGTCACTCACCACTCCGACGGGCATAGCGGGTAGCCACCCGGTCGCAGACCTTCCTCCCCATCCGGAAAGGGATGCTGCAGGCCAAGCCCCTGGACAGGCACCAAGTCCGGTCACCGGGCGGCCAGTGGGTGACCCCCACTCACGGAACGGGCACGATGCGGCGGGTCACGCCTCAGCATAGGAGTAGCTCGCATCGGTCGGCCGTGCTGGGGAAATTGCAGGATGTTAGGTATCCTCTATGCCCCAGCCGGCTTCTTGATAGCAGTCTTCATCAGATAGCTTGAAAAAAATAAAAAAGCGGTAGCAAAAAATATAAACCACAAGTCCCATAAGGGAGCCAGGTCAACTCCTTGCACTAGGCATATTAAAACTGATATGTTGAGCAGAGCAGGGGGGTTATATGGGAGAGAGAGGATGGCCTCCTGGGAGGGGCCAGCTTGCTTTCTTTCTTTTTGCCTAGTTAACTCCTAGTAGGATCTGCATATAACCCACATGTCACAGAAGGCTGCGTCTGTCAGTGAACGTAAGAGAAATCAAATTTCTTCATCAATTTAGGCTAATAAGTATTCTGCTACATAGTTTTGGTAAAAAAATAAATAAATAAAGAATCCCAATAAGCGTATATTGATAGGTTTATGCGAACTTTATAGCGTCTACAAACTATGGGACATATTTATGGGATTTTTATTTGAGTAATGGCAGCGGGCCCACGTGTGTGTGTGTTGTGTTTTTTTTTTTTTGAGGTTTTTGTCCGATCGATTAACCCCTTGACCCTGACCTCACACAAATATGTAGCCCCACTAGTCTGGGCTTTTTTCCACGGGGCCCCATATTTGCGCATTTCCCTTTGTGCTGGGAGTGCCTCCACACAGCGCACTCCCAGCGCAGACACCGCAGTCTCACCGAGAACCCCAGCCCCCATACTAATGATTCTGACCCGGAAACTCCTGATTCTGGGTCATCTGACCTCTGCGATAGCCTCTGATTGGCTACCACAGTGATCAGTCAATGTGAAGCCCGGCCCCATGTTTTCTCTCTCTGTGACTGGAGGAGAGAGATGCACCATATCCCTATCTTTCCTTGCAGAGAGAAAAAAAAATAATAAAAATAATAAAATAATTATAATCGTAAAAATAAAAAAAAAAAACAAATTATAAAAAGATGTGTGATCTAGGTCCGTGCCAGGGTTTTTGGGTCAAGGTCGGGGTCAAAATAATAAAAATAAAAAAACATTTTTTTTTAAATTTAGCTGTATATTTCTTGCTACTACCATAACCTTCCACCAAAGAGCAACCCAAAACAATTTCTCCTGCTCCCGGCGATCGCAGCAATACCACATATGTGCATGTAAGGGGTCAAAGGTTAAGGTCAGTATTTTTTTTTTTTTTTTTTGGCAGGAATTTTTTTTTTTTAATTATTATCAGTGTCAGTGTGTTTTAGGTAGGATAAAAAAAAAAAAAAAACAACAAAATGCTCACTGTTTTTTTTGGGCTGTACTAGGGATACAAACAACAACTAACGTGTGTATATGTGGTATCGCTGCGATCGTCAGGAGCAGGGGAAATTATTTTGGGTTGTTCTTTGGTGTAAGGTTCTGAAAGTTTTATCTTTTTATCTGTTTATATTTGCCCTAATTCCAGTATTCAGGAAATTCAGAAGTGCAAGCAGTCTGTTGTGTATGGTTTACTTATATATTTTTTCAGCGCAAGGTTTATTTATATTTTAAATCCAGAAAAACTAAATGGCGGCACTCTGAAGGCTGGACCCCAATTGCAGTGGGCATAAAAAAGTCAATGGATAAAACCAATGCTATTGTTTATAGGATTTAATCAGAAAACGTTAGAATTAAAAACAACCAAAAATAATGGTAATGGATGGTCAAGATAAAAGGATCAACGTTCCCACTGGTGACTGTGGGGTGGGAGAGGTTGACATCAAGCCGGTATGGTAGTAAGAAGAAATATACAACTAAATGTTATTTTTAAAAACAATTTTTAAATTTATTTTTTGTGCAAGGTTTATTTTATTTATATTTTAAGGCTATGGTAGTAGTAAGAAATACAGCTATTTTTTTTAAAAAAAGTGTTTTTTTTATAGTGTTATTATTTTGGGCCACTTTAACTTTCATTCATAATAAAAAAAAAAAAAAAACCAGGAGATATCCATTACTATTTACCACCAAATGAAAGCCTAATTTATCCTGAAAAGGTATAATCCACCCGGATGCACGAAGCAGTAGATGATGTGTGCGGTTTAACTAAAACATATCAAAGTTGCAAAATTGTGCTTAGGCATTAAGATTTATTTGAAGGGGTTAATCAAAACAATAATCGGCCAACAAATTAATTATGAAAATATTTTTAGTGAGTTGCAGCTCTAAATAGCACTTTAACCGGTTCCCGACCGGCTCGCGTACATTTACTGCTGCAGAGTGGTGTTGCAGCGTGAATTGCCGTCTATAAATGGCAGCTTGCGCATGCATAGCTAGCGGGTGGCAGAATGATGTCCTGGCAGAAAAGAAAAACAGGGAACCGCTGATGTAACCACTGTGGTTCCCCGCTCTATCAGGCGGCATGTAAGAGATCTACTGATCCCTGTCACTGGAATCAGTTAGATCTCTTATGCCCCTGGCAGCCCAGCCCCCTCACAGTTAGAACACGCCTAGGGAACACAGTTATCCCCTGCAGATTAACCCCTTCACTGCCAATTACATTTATACAGTAATCAGTGGATATTTAAATTTATGATCGCTGAGTCATTGGTCCCAAAAAGGTGTCAAAAATGTCCGACATGTCCGCTGCAATATCGCCGTCCCGATAAAAATCGCAGATCGTTGCCATTAAAATAAAAAAAAAAATAGTAGAAACGTCATAAATTAATTGTCATGGTTTGTAAATGTGGCAAATTTTGCGCAAACCAATCAATAAACGCAGATCGTGTTTTTGTTTACCACAAATATGAGGAAGAATATAAAATCAGCCAAAACTGAGGAATACATTTGTTTTTTTATATATATTTTTTTTTTTGGATTTGTATTTTAGCAAAAAGTAAGAAATATTTTTTTTTTTTTCAAAATTGTCGCTCTTTTTTTGTTACTAGCGGTGATGAGAAATGACGCAGAGGTGATCAAATACCACCAAAAGAAAGCTCTATTTGTGGGGAAAAAAGGACCCAAATTTTGTTTGGGTAAAACATCGCAGGACCGCGCAATTGTCAGTTAAAGCGACGCAGTGCCAAATCGCAAAAAGTGGTCCTAACATGGGAAATCCTTCCGGTCCTTAAGTAGTTAAATGTATTCATGTAAATTGACATTATTTTCTGGTCCATATAACGGGGTTTTATTTTCAATCGGTACGGAAATTTATTCTGCAGCTTCTCTGCTTTTGGAAAATAAATGTTTGAAATAATCTTCAGGTCCAAAATTTGTATTTCCCATTGTCTGCAAAACAAATAAAATAGCGGCTCTGTACAGGTGCACCTGGCTGGTCATGTGACTGCTTGCAATGACATCATCAGCTGAAAGGTCAATGTGAGGTCACCAACTGCCGCAAGCAGCATCATCTCTACCAGAAGCAGCCACTGCCGCCAGAACTCTACTGAGTGTCGTACAGAGAGGAAGCGATTCCTGGAGCTCTAGCGATTTGTAGCGTTTATCATTCATTATATTACAATGAAGCGATTCTATAACCGAAACGAGGTTCATCCTCTGGTCATCCAAGAGGAATCTACAGAGCAGAAGAGGAAATCCTCCCCCGAGGATCTCCAGCCTGCTTTACAACATGATGCACAGCCCAATGTAGCTGCCCAGCAAAGGGGTATTGGTAGCACAATTGTGCGAGGTATTTGGGCAGCTGGGCGCGGAGTCAGCAGTTTTTTCAACCTGGAAAATATGTTTGAAAGTGAAACGGAAGCCCCGTCAGGTAGGAGCCATAATGATCTATAATATAATATAATATAAGGAAGTTATCATTCCTATACACATACTAGGATCAGCACTATATACCTGGACTAGAGCCCCCCTATATACACATACTAGGATCAGCACTATATACCCGGACTAGAGCCCCCCTATATACACATACTAGGATCAGCACTATATACCCGGACTAGAGTTCCCCCTATATACACATACTAGGATCAGCACTATATACCTGGATTAGAGCCCCCCTATATACACATACTAGGATCAGCACTATATACCTGGACTAGAGCCCCCCCTATATACACATACTAGGATCAGCACTATATACCTGGATTAGAGCCCCCCTATATACACATGATTGCGCCACTGGAAACTCACTGGGAGAAGACTCGATTAGCATAAGCGGCTATAGCAGCCACTTGCGATAATCGGAAGAGAATCTGGCAGGCTGGTCGTACCCAACTTGATTGACTTGGTACATTCAGCCTGCCCATTAATGGTTCACAGCTCCGCCGGCCCCTGCTGAACCAGCCAAGATTTGAACCGTGGATGGTCGGCCTTAGATGTGACGGCTGCATTAGTTTCCCTTTTTTTAATCGGATGATCCAGCCGGTAAGTCTGCTGTCTTTCAGAAGTTCAAGCTGTCCAGCAGACTGTACTGCCTCTGCCTCCTCATTGGCTCAGAGACAAACAAGTTATACTTACCTGCTCTGTGTAATGATTTTGCACAGAGCAGCCCAGATCCCCCCCCCCCCCATAGAAATGCTATGGTGGCACTCATGAGCGTTTGCTCCTGAGCCACGCTCTGTGTCTCCATAAGGCATACATAATGGGGTTCGGTGCTGCCCCCTGCTCCCTCCTCACTGGCTGTGATTGCCTGGTGCCACTTACACTTGTTCTGGCATGGAACCAAATATTGGACTGCCAAGCAAAAAAAAAGGCCATATTGTCTATGACAGGGCTTGACAAATTTGCCTTGAATCTAGGAGCCGGCTGAAAAAGTTAGGAGCCAGTTTTTTATAGCGTAGTGTGGGGTTGTCAGCGCCAGGGGTAAGACAAGTAATTTGCGCCCCTAACCCTAACTTACTCACAGCAGAGCAGCCAGTCAATAACCCCACCATTACATCATGGTTATAGGCTGGCCAGAAAGAGTGACACTAAAAAATCTGTTATGGGGGAAACTCCTTATTATGCCGAATGCATCGTGACTGCGGCATGTAAAACGCCCTCATCACCTGCCTAATGGAGCTTAAGGGTGGCAAAAACATGTCTCTACTGCACATTATTACCACCCAACTTGCACATCTAAACAAAGCCTTAGTGACATTGTAAATAAAATACAAAAGAAAAGGTGAAAAGTATTCCAGCGCTGCTGATCTTCTGCTGCCTCTTTGCAGCCATTTCCTGCCTACATGTGTGTCCCCCACAGTGACTTTTCATTGCTCTGGTGGGTTTCCGGTCACCATGAAATACTGGAGCCCAGCTGCACATAGAGTGGTATTTGTTGATGGTACTCAGGGCTTTATCACAATTTTGTTGCATAGAATAAAGGTCACGTTTCTCGCGGTGTGACATCATCTTTCATATTATACAAAAAAAAATGGGCTAACTTTACTGTTTTCGTTTTTTTTTATTCATTAAAAGTGTATTTTTTTCCAAAAAATTGTGCTTGAAAGACCGCTGTGCAAATACCATGTGACATAAAATATTGCAGCAACCGCCATTTTATTCTCGAGGGTCTCTGCTAAAAAATAATATATAATATTTGGGGGTTCCAAGTCATTTTCTAGCAGAAAACACTGGATATTTAATTGTAAGCCACTAATGTGAGAGAGGGTTTAGTCTATCAATGGTTAAACTTTCCTGATAACGGAGATCATTGCTTTGAAAGAAGAAGATACATTGTTGTTCCTTTATTCTTGTAACTCTCAACAACTAGAAGAAGATACATTGTTTGTTACTTTTCTTCATTCTAAGTAGAAACAAATATCCCGGGAAGCCGGGCAGCCGGCCAAGTTTAACAACTGTTAGATTAGCAGAGAAAGGCTCTCGGCTCTCGCTGAATCTGACACGCTGTTTTAACATGGGGAGAGAAGGAACGGCAGTCACTCGCCAGGACGCGATTTCTGGTCGCCATGGCGACCTGGCGCCTGGGGTTTGTCGAGGCCTGGTCTATGAGTATGTCTATGAAAACATGGAACCCAAGATTAACAACACAAACAAACAAAACAAATCCATTGAAATGTTCACAAATTCTGTGTAACATAAATACATGATGGGTGTTTAATAGCAGAACTAAAAACTATTCTTTTCTCTCTCCAGGAGTAAATGATGTCCTATCCACCAGCGACAGAGAGCCAGCTCAACGGGCTACCACCGAGGACAACCATCAAACTCCAACCACCCTACCTTCACATGGATCATTCACCAGTGACATCAAGAGTGAAGAAGCCTTATCAACCACCATGAACCATAAGCCTTCTCCACTAGTCCCATCCAACAGTGCAAAGGAGGACTCGTCACATGCAGTGGTCACCAACATTGGTACCATGAAGGACCAACCAGGCACAGAGGTATCCAACACAGGTGCCATGAAGGATCAATCCCATACAGTGGCCCTCCAAACTGTTGCCATGAAGAATCTGTTAAACACAGTACTACCCTACAGTGTTGATAAGTGGGCCTGGGCATTCAGCACGGTCCTCATCACTGCTGCCACCAATGTGAAATCACATGCAGTGGTGTCCAACACCAGTGCCATTAAGGACCAGTTACACACTGTGATACTGGATAGCAGTGACACCACCATGAACTATAAGCCATACACACTGGTCCCATCCAACAATACCAAGAAGGACTGGTCATGCGCCGAGATCAACACTGATGCCATGAAAGATCGGTCATGCACAGTGGTGCCCACCTCCAGTGCCATTAAGGACCAGTCACACACTGTGATACCGGATACCATTGACACCACCATGAACCATAAGCCATGCACACCGGTCCCATCCAACAATACCAAGAAGGACTTGTCATGCGCAGTGATCACCAACACTGATGCCACGAAAGATCGGCCATGTACAGTGGTGTCCAACACCGGTGCCATGAAAGACCAATCATGCACAATGGTCCTTAATACCATTGTCATGAAAGACAGGTCAAGCAGAATGTTAACGTCCACCACTGACACCATCATGAACCAAAAGCCATCTCTACCAGTCCCATCCAACAGTGCCAAGAAGGACCGATCACTTACAGAGTCACCCTCCACCACTGGCACCACCATGAGCCAAAAGCCATCTCCACCAGTCCCATCCAACAGTGCCAGGAAGGACTGGTCACGTGCAGTGGTCACCAACACTGCTGGCAAGAAAGATCAGCCGTGTACAGTGGTGCCCATTACCAGTGCCAAGAAGGACTGGTCACGTGCAGTGGTCACCAACACTGCTGACAAGAAAGATCAGTCGTGTACAGTGGTGCCCAATACCGGTGCCATGAAGGACCAATCACGCAAAGTGGTCCTTAATACCATTGCCACAAAAGACAGGTCATGCAGAGTGTTACCCTCCACCACGGACACCACCATGAGCCACAAGCCATCTCCATCAGTCCCATCCAACAGTGCCAAGAAGGACTGGTCACATGCAGGGGTCACCAACACTGCTGGCAAGAAAGATCAGTCGTGTAAAGTGCTGCCCATTACCAGTGCCAAGAAGGACTGGTCACGTGCAGTGGTCACCAACACTGCTGGCAAGGAAGATCAGTCATGTACAGTGGTGCCCAATACCAATGCTATGAAGGACCAATCACGTACAGTGGTCCTTAATACCATTTCCACAAAGGACAGGTCACGCAGAGTGTTAACCTCCACCACTGACACCATCATGAACCACAAGCCATCTCTACCAGTTTCATCCAACAGTGCCAAGAAGGAACGATCACGTACAGTGTTACCGTCCACTACTGACATCACCATGAGCCACAAGCCATCTCCATCAGTCCTATCTAACAGTGCCAAGAAGGACTGGTCACGTGCAGTGGTCACCAACACTCGTGCCATGAAAGATCAGTCATACACAGAGGTCACCAATACCCGCGCCATAAAGGACCAATCATCTACAGTGATCCACAACACTGTTGCCATGAAGGACAGGATGCAAGCAGTGTTGGCCAACCTCATTTCCACTAAGGACCGATCACGCACAGTGTTACCCTCCTTTACTGACACCCCCATGAACCATAAGCCATCTCCACCAGTCCCATCCAATGGTGCCAATAAGGACTGGGTACATGCAGTGTTGCCAAAAACTGGTGCCATAAAGGATCAGTCACCTTCAGTGGCCCCCATAACTGGCGTCTTGAAGGACCAGTCATCTGCAGTAAACCACAGAACCATGTGGGACGAGTCATACAGACCGGCCTTGGAAAAAAACTTCACCTTCCATAAGAAACTTGGAGAGGGGGCCTCAGGAAGTTCTGCGGTCAATACCCCCGGTGACTTCCACTGACTAGGAAATACCGTGGTCAAAAACCGTTGTGACGTACATGGGTCAGGAATAACCGTGGTAACCTACCCTGACCACCTCTACCGAATACCAAGTACCCCCACAGTCATTTCCTCCCATTGTGACACGCACTAGCCAGGAATCACCTTTACTCCAACCGGTTGTGACGAACGTAGGACAGGAAGTACCGTTGTCACAACACCTAGTGACATCTACTAACCAGGA
>BLSH010152999.1:103224-117405 GCA_018402905.1 Glandirana rugosa
ACCTTTTTATACACTTAGAAAGCCTGAAGGCGGTGATTGGTTTTTGGGGTCCCGTACGCGGCTAGACTGCCAGAAAGTCTCACATATGTGGTATCCCTGTATTCAGAAGAAGCAGCAGAATGTATTTTGGGGTGTAATTTCACATATACACATCGCATGTTCAAGCAACTTATCATTTAGTGACAACTTTGTGGAAAAAAAAAATTGTCATTTCCCCGAAACTTGTGGCAAAATAGAAAATATTCCATGGACTCAACATGCCTCTCAGCAAATAGCTTGGGGTGTCTACTTTCCAAAATGGGGTCATTTGGGGGGGGGGGGGGGGCTTGTGCTATTTGGCCATTTCATGGCCTCCGCAACTGAGATAGGTAGTGTGGGGTGAATGCATACATTTTTGCCCTTAGAAATATAGAAGGCGGCGATTGGATTTTGGGGTCCTGTATGCAGATAGACTCCCAAAAAGTCTCACACATGGGGTATCCCCATACTCAGGAGAAGCAGCAGAATGTATTTTTGGGGTGTAATTCCACATATATGCATGGCATGTGTGAGCAATATATAATTTCAGTAACAACTTTGTGTAATTTTTTTTTTTTGGTCATCTTTCAATAACTTATGACAAAAAAATGAAATATTCAATGGGCTCAACATGCCTCTCAGCACCCTTCCTTGAGGTGTCTACTTTCCAAAATGGGGTCATTTGGGGGGGGGGGGGGGGTTTGTACTGCCCTTCCATTTTAGCACCTCAAGAAATTAGATAGGCAGTCATAAAATAAAAGCTGCATAAATTCCAGAAAATGTACCCTAGTTTGTAGACGCTATAACTTTTGCGCAAACCAATAAATATACGGTAATTAACTTTTTTTTTACCCAAGACATGTGGCTAAATGCATTTTGGCAAAAATTTATGACTAACATTTAGTTTATTGTATTTTTATAATAACATAAAGTTGAAAATATCATTTTTTTTTCAAAATTTTCGTCCTTTTTTTGTTTATATCACAAAAAATAAAAAGAGCAGCAAAAGAAAGCTCTATTTGTGGGAAAAAAAGGACGCAAATTTTGTTTGGGTACAACGTCGCACGACCGCACAATTACCATTTGAAGCGGTGCAGTGCCAAATTGAAAAAGTGCTCTGGTCCTAAAGCTGGAAAACCTTCCGGGGCTCAAGTGGTTAAAAATCTCCATTGGCAACGTTTAAAGTTACAGAGGAGGTCTAGAGATAAAATTATTGCTCTCGCTCTAACGATCGCAGCACACCGGCGGGACTTACGTATGCGTTCGCTTCTGCGCATGAGCTCAGCAGGATGGGGCTCTTTAAATTTTTTTCTTATTTATTTTACTTTTTATTTTTCATTTTTACACTGTCCTTTAAAAAAAATAAAATAATAATAATCACTTTTATTCCTATTACAAGAAATGTAAACATTCCTTGTAATATAAAGCAGCATGCCAGGACCTCTTAAATATAAGATCTGGGGTCAAAAAGGCCTCAAATCTCATATTTACACTAAAATGCAATAATAATAAAATATTGACAATTGAAAAAAAAATGTCGCCCTTTAAGAGCTATGTACGGAAGTAACGTTTGTTGTCGCTTCCGCCAGTCAATGCTATGGAGCCGAGTGGGCGGCATCTTCTGCTCACTCTGCTCACAGGCATGAGGGGAGCAGACCCGATGGTCTCCGCTGCTCCGCTAAGTGGTGGAGATGACGGGAAAGTAGCGGGGGGCCCCCTCTCCCGCCCCCGATAAAAGTGATCTTACGGCGCATCCGCCACAGAGACCACTTTTATCTGAAAGCAAACTGTCCACCGTTTAAAAAATACCGGGGTTATGGTAGCTATCTGCTACCAAAGCAACGGTATTCAACGGCAAAGTAGCGCCCTTTAATGATGGCGGGCGTTCAGGAAGTGGTTAACCTCTTCCAGACTGTCCGCAGTACATTTTCTACAGGTGGGCGGCGTGGGCAACTTACCCGTATGCATGCGCCCCCCCGTCCGACCTGTGCTGTGATTCGCTACAGCCCAATTTTGTCATCAGGTTCCCGGCCAATGATTTTGGCAGACCTGTGTGAGTAGAAACAGTACATCTACACTTGCACACACTAAGCTAGGTACATTTAACCCTTTGATCACCCTCCAGTTAACCCCTTGAGTGCCCTGCCACAGTGCCATTAGTACGGTGTAGAGCATTTTTTTCAACTGATCGCTGTATTCATATCACAGACGACACCAGATAGTGTCTTAGCCAGTTAGTGTCACCGCTCAGATCGCCCTCCACACCATCACCATCCACAGTTATTAGACATGTGCGGTTTGTTTCGTTCCGAATTATTATGAAAAAAATTGTGTTATTCGGAAATTCGGCTATATCTGAATACCCGAATTACAATATAAACTAATTTTACTGAATTCCGCCGAATAATGAAACAAAATTCAGACTGAAATTATAATCAAATTTTGCATTGAACTCCAGTCGGTGATTTAAAGAGTCATTGCGATCAATGGATGAAGATTTTGCTTTTGTTTGTTCACTTTGCCACATTCAAATGGAGAAAAAAAAATAAAAATTGAAAGTTTTCGATTCCACCGATTCCAAATTTATTGATTCAAATGTTTCAAAGGGGAAAAAAAAAATTGGTAAATTTGAAGAAAATTTAAAAAATTCTGAATACGAAACCCGAATACGAATTGATTGAATCAACAAAATTTTACAAAACTAAATAACTAGATTGGTGAATCAAAACAAAACAAGTTTTTTCGCATTGCACATGTCTAACAGTTAACCCCTTGATTGCCAGCAACACTATCACAGTCACCCTATAACCGCCATTACTAGTATAGTGTCTGAAAGGATCAGTATTGTGACCACAATCAGAACTATACTAGTGTCCCCATTAGTATAGTGTCCCCAAAAATGCAGTGTTAGCAAGTTCAGCCCCATTCGCTGCCAGCACTTGTGTTTAGCCCCTCCAACAAGTGCAGTGTCAGAATAATTTCTGACCAATGCCACCTCTGATACATTGTACACAAAACTACAGTGTTAGCAAGATCAGGCTTGTTCTCTGCTTGCACTAGCAGGTAAATTTAATTTCTAGAGCGCAAGTTAATGTTATTTGGTTACTGTGTGTTATTGTTAACTGTTGTTTGCTTTTCAGGAACACCAATCAGCTGCAGCACTGATCTGTGTATTCTGACAGCAGCAGGCTCTCAGAGTACATACATGAGTGCTTGCAGCACTGCACAAGGAGATTTTGCATTTTGAATGACATTTGCACAGTTATGCTACACTGTACCCAAAAACTATTTTTATAATTTTTTTTCCCACAAATAGAGCCTTATTTTGGTGGTATTTGATCACCTCTGGGGTTTTTATTTTTTGCGTTACTTATAAAACAAGACCGAAAATTTTGAAAATAAAAGTTTCTTTGTTTCTGTCACAAAACTATGTAAATAAGTACATTTTCTCCATCACTGACGAGCACTAATGAGGCAGCACTGATGATGAGGCACATATATGCAGCACTGATAGCCGACACTGATAAGCAGCACTGACGGGTACTGATAGGTGGCACTGATAAGAGGGCACTGATAAGCAGCAATGATAGATGTCACTTTTATGGCGGCATTCCCTGGTGGTCCTGGGTGGCATCCAAGATGGGCACTGAGTGCCATCCCTGCTGGGCACTGTGCCTGGGTGGTCCCTGGGTGGGCTCCCTGGTGGTCAGGGTGGGCTTCCCTGATGGTCCCTGGGTAGGCATTCCCTGGTGGCCCTGGGTGGCAACCCCTGGTGGTTCTGGGTGGCAATCCTCAGGGGGGGCTGCGCTGCTAAAAAATCAGTGCAGACCCCCTTGTCAGGAGAGCCGCCAGTCGCTGCAGACGGGAGTAGAGGAAAAGCCGATACACGGCTTTTCCTGTTTACACTGTGATCAGCTGTAATTGGTCATGGCTGATCCCGTGGTAAAGAGCTTCCAACAGAGGCTCTTTACCGGGACCAGTAATGCGGTGTGTCAGACTGACACACCATACCACCGACCGCCGCGATGAGCACTATAGTGGGTTATCCTATCGGATCTCATATGATGTCCGTTCCGGATAATGAAACACCCGCCCAGCCGTCATTTGTCTATAAGCCGGGCAGGAAGTGGTTAAGCATTGGGAGCATGGAGTGGTCAGCAGTAGGGATGATCCCGATGTTCGAGTGAACAAACAAACATATGGGGCGTTTGTGGCAAATTCGAGCGCCGCAGAGCACCCTATAATGCACTGCAAGATTGCAATGCATTGGCGGCTGCTGATTCGCCAAAGCGTGTACCTGACCTGCATGCTTTGGCCAATCACAGCGCGATCTGCTGTGACAGCCATGATTGGCCAAAGGCAGGGTGCCTTTGGCCAATCATAGCCCAGGGGGCTAAGTCCACACCCCACACTATATAAGGCTGCTTACACGGCGGCCATATGCAGGCATTTTCATAATTTATATATAAAAAAAAAAAAAAGAAAAGATAAACACTGCGCTCACAGGTCACTCCAACCTACTCATAATTGCATGTGAACATACCACTCTGGAACATGGAGGGTAAAGGAAAAAGGGGAGCCCTGTCTTGCCTGATGAGGGATCAAGAATGATCCGAACGCGCGCACTTCCCGTCGGACTGACCTGGCAGTGACGCGGCGCTTGTGTGTGCGAACGCTCGGAGCCGGCTCCCTGTGTCCTGGTCGTGCTAACAACCATCAGTGTGTCAGGTCCAGGCTTCTGGTATACAGCTGCCACATCACCGCCCTTCTTCCGGTCACCCACGGATGATCCCTTCTGTGAATTAATCTTCTTCTCTTGTGAGTGTACTATTACTTTGATTGTCCCATTAAAAGGTGTTACTGCACTTAGAGGCGCTGCGGTTCTTATGTTCTATTTTCATAATATATATATATATATATATATACACACACACACACACACACATAGTACAGTCAGTGTAGAATATATATATATATATATATATTATATATATACATACACAGTGCAGTCAGTGTACTGTATATATTACAGTGCAGGCAGTGTACAGTATATAATACATTGCAGTCAGTTTACAGTATATAAGTGCAGTCAGTGCACAGTATATAAATGCAGACAGTTTACGGTATATAATACAGTGCAGTCGGTGTTGTACAGTATATAATACAGTGCAGTCAGTGTACAGTACATAATACAGTGCCGGTGGTGTACAGTATATAATGCAGTGCAGGCGGTGTACAGTATATAATACAGTGTGTACAGTATATAATGGACTTCAGGCGGGGTACATTATATAATACAGTGCAGTCGGTGTACAGTATATAATGTTGTGCAGGCGGTGTACACAGTATATAATACAGTGTGTGCAGTATATAATACATTCCAGTCAGTGTACAGTATATTATAATACATTGCAGTCAGTGTACAGTATATAATACAGTGCAGTTGATGTACAGTATATAATACAGTGCAGTGTACACAGTATATAATACAATGTGCACAGTATATAATACATTGCAGTCAGTGAACAGTATATAATACAGTGCAGTCTGTGTGAAAAAAAAACATCATGTCCCGAAGGCCACCAAGGAGAGTCAGGCGCTCACAGGCCACTAAAAGAGGGCATGCAGCCTCTGTGTCTACAGTAAAAAGTGGTGGTTGTGGACATGGTGCATCCTTTGCAGGCAGGTCACACTTGTCATTTTTTTCTGCTGTTGGCCGTGTTATTGAGCCACAAAATGCAGAAGAGTTAGTGAAGTGGATAACTAAGAAGTCCTCATCCTTTATCACCCAGGCTCATACTAGTTTGCCTTCCAACGCAGCTGCCAAAGCTGACTATTCCACTGGCTTCTTGTCCAGAGTTACTCCTTCCCTAGCCCCACCATCATGCACGGAGGAGTCACCAGAATTATTCGACCATAGTGTCGGTTGCATTCTGCTGCAGGAAGCGCAGCAATTTCAAGACTCCGATGTTGGTTCCCATGTTGAGGAAGGGAGTAACGTGAGCCTAGAGAGAGGGGGTGCCACAGTAGGACAAGAAACTAGCAGTCATGTTCCCCCAGCTACAGCACACTGCCAAGTTTGCTCCAGTGACGAGGAGGGAGGGGATGATGAGGTCACTAACTGTACTTGGGTGCCTGAGAGAAGAGAGAAGGAAAGTGAGGAAGAGGCACAACTCCAAAGAGGCAAGATGTCCTTTAAGGGCCAGCTTAAGGGCAGCTATCCTATTGCATCACACCACAGAGCTCCACAGGTGCAGGGCACTGCTGACCCCCCGCTGACTTCCAAAAGTTCATTGGTGTGGGCTTTTCTCAACACATGTGCAGTAGATCGCACCGTTGCTGTTTGCAATTCATGTCTGAAGCGGATCAAGCGTTACCAGAACAGCACCCGCTTGGGCACCACATGCTTGACAAGACAGGATGACCTGCCATGCAGGCTGTTGGCAACAGCACCTGAAAGACCCACATCATTAATAACAATTCTCCTTGCTCCTCATCTGTGATCTCAACCCCTACTGTACCTCAAGTCCTCACAAAAGCCTCCACAAGTACTTGCAGCCAATCTGCTAGCAGTACACCACCAGTTGATCTCAGCAGGCAAATTTCTTTACCCCAGTTGCCGAACCGTAAAAAAAAAATACTGTCCCAGCCATCCATGTGCTTGACGTTTGAATGCTAGCTTGGCCAAATTGCCATCACTGCAACTGCTGCCTTTTCAGCTGGTAGACTCTGCCCCCTTTCGGGAATTTGTGGAATGTGCTGTACCACAGTGGCAGGTTCCATAAAGAAATTTCTTTTCACGTAAGGTCATTCCAGCTCTCTACCATCATGTGGAAGGCAATGTTTTGGCCTCGTTGGACAGGGCGGTCAGCAGCAAGGTTCATATTACCATTGACTCATGGTCCAGCAGGCATGGTCAGGGATGTTACCGTTCCTTCACAGCACACTGGGTAATTCTCCTGGCAGCTGGGAAGGATGCAGGACAGGGTTCAGTATTGGAGCTTGTTCCGCAACCACGCCTCCAAAACGCTGATGGTGATTCTGCCACATGTAGGCATAGGCGGAGCTACTGCGCCATTGCATCACATCCTGTTTTGGTCCGTGGAAGGCATCGCGATCCGGACTTCCTGGTGTTTGGTCTTACACGCTTGTTTACTGCTGGAATCCTGTAAGTGTTCAATTGTATGCGTTAATAAATGATGGTTTAATGGAATCACGCTATGGGTATCATTGATGTTTTTCCATGACAATACTGGGGTGGAGAAGACCAGAGGAACTAGCCATGGAGAATTTCTAATACAGTCAGGGATACTGTGAAGGCTTGCTGGTGGGCGATTTTGCACGCATCACTGTCCGAAAGCATGCAATTCTGGAGCACCTATGTCACTGTGTGATAAAGAGTTTTCTAATGCCTATTATGGGACTCTTAATCTTTTTAAATGAATTTGCTCTTATTAGTGTGTGGTTAATTGACAGCACTTGTTATCTATTTCACTTAGCACCTTACCATCTGGAATCGTGTTTCATGATTTGCACTTAGCACTTTTGGCATTTGTTGATTATATTTTTTTGCTGATGAATTGATCAACTTACATTCAATGGACCAGGAGATCAGCCGATCAGCTCTCCACTGCTCAGGTCTGCAGACCTGAGCAGAGGAAAAGCGGATAAATGGCTCTTCCTATTTACACTGTGATCAGCTGTTATTGGTCACGCAATCGCGGGTTATCCTGAGGACATCAATAGACGCCCAGTCAGGTTAACGAAGCCCCCGCCCGGCTGTCATTTTTCAAAAGGCCGGGTGGGAAGTGGTTAAAGGAATATTTCATCTTTATTGTTTCACGTTAAGCATTATTAAAAATCACTGCTCCTGAAAAAACCCGGGTCCCCATACATTTTTTATGGCAATAACTTGCATATAAGCCTTTAAAATTAGCACTTTTGATTTTTCATGTTCGTGTCCCATAGACTTTAATAGGGTTCACATGTTCACTAGAACTATTTGCTTGTTCGTGGTGTTCTGGTGCAAACCGAACTGGGGTGTGTAAAATACATGTATGCCCAACATTAGAATAGCGGGTGGATGTGTGGTGGGAGATTCTAATGGTGGGCATACCATACATTTTTTTCTAGCAGAGATTTCTTCAACCACTATTCTGACTCCTAGCTGTTGTAATAGTGACTTATCCCTTGCTGAGACCTCTATGCCTGGCCTGTATAAGCAGATATGATCACCGCAGACAGTTCTCATTAGATAGTGACTCACCAATTACCTCTTTCTTCCATATGCGATTATTTATTGGAAGTAACAGGTACAGCATAGAACAAATGTGTCAGATGGTTGAAAGATGGTAACTGCAGGTCAAAACATGGTAACGTGTCCTAGGATGTGAGTAGATTGTGTGAGGCCTTCTACCGTGTGGCCATATTCTTTACCTCGTGAGAGAGAGAGAGGACACAGGAAGAGGAAGTTGCATAGCAGAGTGAACTAGGAAGAGGAAGTTAGCTCACAGAGGATGGGAGGTACACACTTAGAAAACACAATGGAAAGGTGCAATATCCAAAAGAACCACAAGATGGCATTGTAATAACCAACTATAAAAACATTACTATAGCTATGCATATTTTATGTTACATGGGAATCATGTAACAGAACAACCACTACGATTGATGTAAGTGAAGGAATCTGTTATTACATGTATGCCCAAGCATTAGGAGTGTGGGGTGGTCAGCAGATGGTAGTTGCTATGCTTCATCATATACATTTTCTGGCAGAGATTTCTTCATCAACATAGATCAATATGAATGGAGGAACCTATTAGGTTCTTTTTTTTGTTCAGATCGTGGGCTGAATGAAAAAAAAAACATTACATGTATGCCCAACATTAGAATAGTGGGTGGATGCGTGGCGGAAGATTCTAATGGTGGGCACACCATGCATTTTTTCTGGCAGAATTTTCTTCATCCACATCAATGTAAATGGAGGAATCTGCTATTACATGTATGCCCAACGTTAGAAGAGTGGGTGATGTGTGCCTGAAGCTTCTAATGTTGGCCATAAAATTCCAGGATAATTCAAACACCTCCCAACTGACCCCTTTTTGGAAAGTAGACATCCCAAGGTAATCGATAAAAGGCAAGTAGTTGAGTCCATTGAAGATTTAATTTTTGACAAAAATTTTTGGAAAACACATTTTTTTTTTTTTACACAAAGTTGTCAATTTAATGAGATATTTCTCACCCCCCAAAGCACATTCTGCTACTTCTCCTGAGTATGGGGATACCACCTGTGAGACTTTGTAGGAGCCTAGCTGCATACGGGGGCCCAAAACCAATGACCACCTTCAGGCTTTCAAAGGGTATAATTTCTTCATTTAATCGGTTTGACAAACAGCCCCAGCTCACAAACCGAACACTTATTCCTATTTAGCACATAATTGTGTATTCAAAATAAAGTATTCAATCTCTGTCCTATTTGAAGGGAACATTGCTCACGCTCAGTAAACATTCTCTACAGCTTTAGCAAATTAGCCACGTGGTGTTCTTTGGAAAGTTTCTGTGCAATTTGAATGTGTCCCCGAGCCTCCAGGCACGCCAGTGCTACACTATATATATATCCCAAATTGGAGACTCTCAAAAATATGGATTAGGACCGCAGTATACAGAAGAGCCCTGGCGAGGCACTGCAGCTTCCTAATACTGTGCACCATATCAGTGTTTCTCAACCTTTTTCCAGTCAAGGCACACTTTAAAATTATGCACTATCTTGAGGCACCCCATTCTAAAATGTAAAAAACAAAACTAATAGCTTTATGTAGTGCAAGTTCCATACATGTAGGACACCCAACATGAGATGATTTATGTTGGGTATCTAACTGGTATTCCAGTGAGGGGTGGATGGGCTAATGTCCTTATCAACCAATGACATCAGTGATTGCTAGGTGGCTGGCCGGCACAGTGCCCAGGGTTGCAATGCTGCACAATGAAACCTGCACTATATTATCAAAAGTATTGGGATTCCTGCCTTTAAACGAACATGAACTTTAATGGCTTCTCAGTCATAATCCGTAGGGTTCAATATTGAGTTGGCCCACTCTTTTCAGCTGTAACAACTCTTCTGGGAAGGCTGTCCACAAGGTTTAGGAGTGTCTATGGGAAAGTTTGACCATTCTTCCAGAAGCACATTTGTGAAGTCAGGCACTGATGTTGGATGAGAAGGCCTGGCTCGCAGTCTCTGCACTAATTCATCCCAAAAGGTGTTCTATAGACCTTGCTTTGTGCACTGGTGCACAGTCATGTAGGAACAGGAAGGGGCCATCCCCAAACTGTTCCCACAAAGTTGGGAGCATGAAATTGTCCAAAATGTCTTGGTATGCTGACGTCTTAAGAGCCCAACACCTGAAAAACAACCCCACACCATAATCCCCCCTCCACCAAATGATTTGGACCAGTGCACAAAGCAAGGTCCATAAAGACATGGATGAGCGAGTTTGGGGTGGAAGAACTTGACTGGCCTGCACAGAGTCCTGACCTCAACCCGATAGAACACCTTTGGGATGAATTAGAGTGGAGCCAGGCCTTCTCATCCAACATCAGTGCCTGACCTGACAAATGCGCTTCTGGAAGAATGGTCAAACATTCCCATAGACACACTCCTAAACCTTGTGGACAGCCTTCCCAGAGGATTTGACGCTGTTATAGCTACAAATAGTGGGTCAACTCAATATTGAACCCTACCGACTAAGACTGGGATGCCATTAAAGTTCATGTGCATGTAAAGGCAGGCATCCTAATACTTTTGGTAATCTAGTGTTTATTTGTTATGTGTGCAACTAAACCCTCTTCTTTTATGTGAACTGTTAGCCAGGGTAAATTTTGTTTATTTGCAGGCTGGCTGGTGTGCTAGGAAATATTTTGTTTTTTGTGTTGTGGTTTGCCCTTCCATATGCACCTTACTTCAAAGACTAGTTATAAATTGGGGTGGTTGCTATTTTTCTGTAGCGTGTGCGCTGGATTTGAAGTGCGAACACATTGGATGCCTTCAGCTGCCATTGTTCTCTTGCTGGGCTTCTAATGTGTCCCTGTGCCATTAAGGAAGACCGGGCTCCCTCCAGGCATGCCTGGCCTTAATTTATCCACTGCTATATGAGCTCCAACCTGGAGACTTCCAAAATTATGGGTTAGGACCGCACTATACAGAGGAGCCGTGGCGAGGCACTGCGGCTTCTACATATATTTGCAAATGTGATTTAATGGAAACTGTAGGGGGTTTGTTTGTTTGTTTTTTTTTTTCTTGTTGTTTTTTTGCAGGCTAGCTGGTAAGTGTGCTGGGAAATGTATTGTTTTTGCAATTTAAAGATTTATTTGAAAAGACTGCAAAAAAATAAAATAAAAATAAAACCTACAAAAACATCATCGTATTATTTTGGGTGTCTCAAGAAGAACACGCATATCGTCCATAACCCGAGAAAACAGAAAACATGGTTGGAATGGTTTTGGGATGACTCAATTGAAGTACATCAACTCACTTGCCAATATAGAGCCTGCCACCAAATTGTCACTTGCCACTCATTGGTAGGGTCTCTGTACAGTCAGACCTCTCTGCTAATGATCTGTATTTGCAGTCCCTCCCCAGTGCTACCATCGCTGCCTCAGATCCACCTCCACCTCAGATTATGAGGCACTAGATACTCGTTGGAGAACACAACCTAGATCCCGTGCATGTGCAGTTTACAGTTCGGGTTGGAGTAGGCTTTCCTGAGAGCAGGGGCATTGCTAGGTGGGAAAAAGCCAAGGGGTTCAGCATGAAGGTAAATTTGATAACCCCTCCCACATTTAAATTAAGCCCCACCCAAGCTCCACCCAATACCCCGCCCAATTTCTACTCAATGCCCCGCCCAAGCTCCAATGCCCGGCATCCCCACCCTTTATCACAAAGTTAATCTATTGGGCCTTATTCTCCAATGTTCCCTCTAAGATAAACACTGTCTGCACCTTTTATCACAATGTTCATCTATGGGGGCTTATTCTGAATCCGGCCCCATAGATGAACTTAGTGATAATAAGGTTTGCTAAAAGCAATTTTGCTTGTCTTTACTTTTTTAGTCTTTGACTGTAGGCAATGGCAAAATCAAATGTACTATGTGTCCTGCTAGCTGAATGTGTATTTGAGCTTGTGCAGCCGAAAGATCATTGTGTCTGCATGTTAAGTTATCACAAATTTGTTTACTTCCAAGTTAACGTTTTCTTGCACCTGCGCATTAAAAAAAATCGAACAATTTTTCCCGTGCAAGAAAGCCATTAACCTTACAAAGTTCGTTCATTCAATAAAAATATTTAAAAAATTGTCAATCAAATTTGCAAGGGCTGAAAATTTGAAATTGATTATCGGTCGTCATCCGCTATGAGAAAATCGGCCGAATGTTCGGAATGTTTCCTATACACCCTGTACCACATTATTATGCAAATTCTATTTCAGTGTCACAAAGATTAATTACTTTGTTTTTCAGTTTAACTCATGGATGGCATTGTGTTTCAGGGATCTTTTGATCACTGAAAACAATCTCGGGCCCCTGTGATAATTAGATTGCCAGGTGAGCCCAATTAAAGGAAAAACTACTAAAGGAGGGGGTTCCACATTATTAAGCAGAGCACCATTTTCAAGCAATATGGGGAAGAAAAAGGATCTCTCTGCTGCCGAAAAGAGTGAAATAGTTCAATACCTTGGACGAGGTATGAAAACATCCAATATTTCACAAAAACGTAAGCGTGATCATCGCACTATTAAGATATTTGTGGCTGATTCAGAGCACAGACGGGTTCGTGCAGATAAAGGCACATTGAGGAAGATTTCTGCCAGATCCATGCATCAGATCAAGAGAGCAGCTGCTAAAACACCATTACATAGCAGCAAACAGATATTTGAAGCTGTTGGTGTCTCTGGAGTCCCACGGACATCAAGGTGTAGAGTCCTCCAGAGTCTTGCAGCTGTGCATAAACCTTCCATTCGGCCACCACTAACCAATGCTCACAAGCAGAAACAGCTGCATCGGGCAGAAAAATACATGAAGACTAATTTTCAAACAGTCCTATTCACTCATGAGTGCCGTGCAACCCTGGATGGTCCAGATGGATGGAGTAGTGGATGGTTGGTGGACGGCCACCCTGTTCCAAAAAGGCTGCGACGTCAGCAAGGCGGTGGTGGAGTCATGATTTGGGCCGGAATCATGGATAGAGAGCTGGACAGCCCCTTTAGGGTCCCCGAAGGTGTAAAGATGACCTCTGCAAAGTATGTGGAGTTCCTGACTGACCACTTCCTTCCCTGGTACAGAAGGAAGAACTATGCTTTCCGTAATAAAATCATCTCCATGCATGACAATGCACCATCTCATGCTGCAAAGAACACCTCTGCATCAATGGCTGCTATGGGGATAAAAGAAGAGAAAATCATGGTGTGGCCTCCATCCTCCCCTGACCTCAATCCCATTGAGATCCTTTGGAGCTTCCACAAGCAAAAGATCTATGAGGGTGGGAGGCAGTTTACATCCAACAGCAACTCTGGGAGGCGATTCTGATATCTTGCAAACAAATTTAAGCAGAAACTGTCCAAAAACTCACAAGTTCAATGGATGCAAGACTTGTGAAGCTGCTATCGAATAAGGGGTCCTATGTTAAAATGTTTAAAAAGTTAAAATGTTGTTCAAAGTTTGATTGAAATAGCTTTTGATTTCAGTAAATCTGCTGCAAACACCAGAAAATGGAAAATTCCTATCCGATACTTACCGTAATTTTCCTTTCCTGATGGACTCCATGGCAGCCTACGTGTGGGTTTACTCCGCCCTCCTCACTCCCATAGGACCCCATTCATAGCCTATCCTTAAAAGGTAAAAGACCACAAACGTCGTCTAAATGACTTTAGTTTTCGATAAAGTTAGTTTGAAACTTGTTGTAAAATTGAAAAATTTGTAAAATTGTATCCTGGGGAATAAGCTATCGTCGAAGTGTTCAGAACGTAGGTAACTTGAACACTCAAAAACCTGTCAAAGACGAATTTAAACAAACGTTCTATAGTCTTAGCGGAGGGTCTCAACGACAACCTACATTTGACGGAGGGTGGGAGTATCTAGAAAACGAACACCTTCGAGGTTTCCTAGAGTTACCCTA
>BLSH010152999.1:175141-185668 GCA_018402905.1 Glandirana rugosa
GGAGGTAGATACAGACAGGGGGTAGTGGGGGGGGAGGTAGATACAGACGGGGGTAGTGTGGGGAGGTAGATACAGACAGGGGGTAGTGGGGGGAGGTAGATACAGGCAGGGGGTAGTGGGGGGAGGTAGATACAGGCAGGGGGTAGTGGGGGGAGGGGGAGATACAGGCAGGGGGTAGTGGGGGGGGTAGATACAGGCAGGGGGTAGTGGGGGGAGGGGTAGATCCAGGCAGGGGGTAGTGGGGGGAAGTAGATACAGGCAGGGGGTAGTGGGGGGAGTCAAATCTATAAGGGGTGGGGCTTACAAGAAGTGGGATGAGTCAAAAAAGAGGGGCGGGGTCTGGCACCCCCATCCAAAAATTTCACCAGCCGCCACTGGTCCCCACCCCTTACATCAGGGTCCCCATCAGAGTTCCCCCTTACATGAGGTTCCCCCTGTTACATCAGGGTCCATCAGAGTCCTCTTTACATCAGAGACTCTCTTCCTTCAGGGTTCTTATCCAGAGTCCCACTTACATCAGGTCAAAGCAGAGGCCATAGACAGCATCTGTTGACGTGAATCCTCAATCTGTACATCCTGGCTGACTCTAGCCACAGGCTGGATAAAATCTTGCAGTGGGACAGGTCTGACCCATGGGTCATAGTTTGGAGACCCATAGTTGACCTTAGTGTATATCTAAAAATATAGTCACAGTCATCAGGATCACCCCACTGGGAGGTAAGCAAGCCGGGATCCGGTGGCAGATGTAGAGGGTAGGGACCAAGCAGAAGGGTAGCCATTAACAAGCCAAATGTCGGCAACAAATGGTTGCAGGTTCGGATCAAGTGGAATCGTAGTCAAGAAACAAGCCAAGGTCAGTAACAAGGGGTAGTGAAGAAATAGACTGCAGCAGGAGCAAAAGAAGCAAGATAAGAGCACAGTAATCTGGAAAACAGGAAGTGAAAAAGCATGGTTTAAATAGGAAGTTCATGGGAGGAGCAAGAAGTTCAAAGTTCACCAGGAAGAGGATAGAAAGTATATTTAGCTAGGGATTTAGGCTAAGAGCTGACCAGCATCTCAGGTGGCTCAGCAAGAATACCTACTACCAGATGCAGCAGAGGCCATAGGTTCAGATCCTAATCCTGACACACTGTGTATTGGGTGTTTGCCAGAGCGAGCAAAATCTGGTGCAGTTCTGCATAGAAACCAATCAGCTTCCAGATTTTTTTTGTCACAGCTTAGCTGATCAAGCTGAAGTTAGAAGCTGATTGGCTCCCATGCACAGCTGATCCAGATTTTGTACTCCCCAGTTTTAGTAAATCAACCTCGTTGTATGTTTGTCAGATCAATCCATCATTGTACATTGTGATTTCTTTCCTTAGCACCCAGGGTACCCCAACCAGAAACCATGGCACTGACCCTGGCACCAAATGGGCTACGTGCGGTGAAAATCCTTCACATACTGATCTTTAATGGGTATAGCAAATGAAAATATAGTAGATAAAAAAAATATAAGAAAAAGAATACTCCATATACACCAAGCCATATTGCAATTGAACATTATTAAAAGCAATCTTTCCTTTTCAATCTGCAGCACTGTAATTTTCTGTAAAATGCAATATGGCGTCCTGGAGGCAATCTACACACATTTGGCATACAGAATGCCCCCCCGGAAATGTAATTTCCTGCTTATGTGATTGGCTCACTGATTTGCCCAGTAGTCTGTTTACAAGTCATATTTTAGGCATCCTCTGCAACAAAACTGTTATTTTTTGGGGAGATACTCCCAAAAAGTTAATCACTTCTAAAGGGATGCAGACCCTGCCACTGTCCTCATTATAGTACTACAAGTGCAGCAGCCGATTAACCCCTTCAGCCCTGGAAGTATTTACCCCCTTCCTGACCAGGCCATTTCTTGCGATATGGCACTGCGTTGCTTTAACTGACAATTGCGCGGCCGTGCGACGTTGTACCCAAACAAAATTTATGTCCTATTTTTCCCACAAACGGAGCTTTCTTTTGGAGGTATTTGATTACCTCTGCGGTTATTATTTTTTGCGCTATAAACAAAAAAAACGACAATTTTGAAAAAAAAGCTATTTTTTTTTTACTTTCTGCTATAATACATGTCCAATAAAAAAAATATATAAAAAAAAACAAATGTATTCATGAGTTTAGGCTGATATGTATTCTTCTATTTTTTGGTAAAAAAAATTGCAATAGGCGTATATTGATTGGTTTGCGCAAAAGTTATCGCGTCTACAAACTATGGGATAGATTTAGGGACTTTTATTTTTTTATTGTTTTTACTGGTAATGGCAGCGATCTGCAATTTTTAGTGGGGCTGCGACATTGCGGCGGACAAATCTGACCTTGTTTTGATCTCAACAAAAGTTCAGTTACGCTTTAACCACTTGCTTGTTATTTTGTCTCTACAGGTACAACACAGCCTCCCCCCCCCCCCCCGACCGATGCGGAATGCGGACCCCGATACTCGGGCCCAGTGATCGTATGATTGCTATTCTATCACATGATCACAATGTTAACACAGCTGTTATGAATCAATAGGATAGCTTTGCTTCCTTTGCTAGTGAGCTGTGATCAGCCCACAGCTATCACATGGTACCTGGGCCAATCTCATCACCCTGTACCAATCATAAATCGCTAATATTCACAGCTGTCATTAACCCATTCATGACAGTTTAACCACTTCAGCCCCGAAAGGATTTCCCCCTTAATGAGCAGAGCACTTTTTGCGATTCGGCACTGCGTCGATTTAACTGACAATTGCGCGGTCGTGCGACGTTGTACCCAAACTAAATGTGCGTCCTTTTTTTCCCCACAAATAGAGCTTTCTTTTGGTGGTATTTGATCCCCTCTGCATCATTTCTGATCGCCGCTATAAACAAATAAAGAGAAGCAAATTTTGAAAAAAAAACCTATATTTTCTACTTTTTGCTATAATAAATATAAAAAATATAAAAAAAAATAATTTATTCATCACTTTAGGCCGATATATATTTTTCTACATATTTGTGGTAAAAAAAAAAATGCAATAAGTGTTAAATAATTGGTTTGCGCAAAAGTTGCCGTGTTTACAAACCATGAGAATTAATTTATGGCATTTTTACTATTTTTTTTTTTTACTAGTAATGGCGGTGATCTGCAATTTTTATCTGGACTGCGATATTGCGGTGGACAGATCGAACATTTTTTACACTTTTTTTGGCACCATTGACATTTATACAGCGATCAGAGCTAAAAATAACCACTGATTACTGTATAAATGTCACTGGCAGGGAAGGGGTTAACCTGCAGGGGGCAATCAAGGGGGTAACTGTGTTCCCTGTGTGTGTTCTAACTGTGAGGGGGCTGGGGTGGCAGGGGCACGAGAGATCTAACTGATCCCAGTGACAGGGATCACTAGATCACTGTTATGCCGCCTGTTTATATTGGCGGTTTCCCGCTTCTCTTCTGTATTAAATCTGATTTTATTTAGTTTCTTCATTTTCCAAAAAAAGTGACAAAAATTACAAAAAAATTGCCACGTCTCGTACGAAATGCTTCAGACTGCCCACTTTCCAAAAAGGGGTAATTTGGGGGGAATTTGTTCTGTCCTGACATTTTAAGAGCCTCAAAGAATGATTGATCGATTTTTAAATATATATGCCATTAGTTTGCGGACTCAATATATACACTTATTGGGATTTTGTTTTACCAAAGACATGTAGCAGAATACATTTTGGCCTAAATTGTATGTGTTTTATGACAAATATTGTCTTTTTATAAAAACTTTTGAAAGTTGAAAGTAAAAAAAAATTAAAATATATTGTCTTTTCTTTTAAGTTTTTCTTTTTTTTCCTATATATCGCAAAAAATGAAAAACCCACCAAAAGAAAGCTCTATTTGTGGGATAAAATTGTAATTTGGGTACAGAGTTGCATGACCGCGCAATTGCCCATTAAAGTAGCGCAGTGCTGAATAGCAAAAATGCCCTGGTCATGAAGGGCTAAAGCCATCCGGAGCTTAGGTGGTTAAAGCGGAGTTCCACCCAGAATTTTTTTTTTCTGGCATCCACTCTTTTAATACTAAATAGATGTAACCTTTTGTTTCCTTACTTTCACACCACCTAGTAATTCCATGTATTTTTTACTCACAATTTCGTTCCTCTCACTGCTGGACTTTTCCATCTTAGGTGAGGGCATCTGAAGCCCATCCTGGGTCTCCTAGCATCTCTTCCTGAAAGAAGTGCATGCTGGGTAACCATCATGCACTCCTCGATCTCGGCCCGCCTTGAATCGCGTCATTTCCTGTCTGGAAATAACACGATTTTACAGTACAGGGAGGCCCACTGACTCCTGGGAAATGATGAGTCACATCTCCCAGGAGGCCAAGCGAAGCAGGAAGTGAGGATAAGAGCCTAGGATCTAAAAAGGGCAGATTACAAAGACCACCTAGCAACAAGCGACTTAGGGTGAGTATAAAATTTTTTTTTTCCTTCAAAGGTAAGTCTATATAGGCAAAAAATCTGGGTGGAACTCCGCTTTAAGCAGTTTCCATAGGAAAAAAACAGAGAAGAGTTTGTACCCAGCTCACCTGGCAGCTGAAACTGACAGCTCTAACCTCAGGCCTTCCCACTTTCTCTCCTGGGATTGACTGAGATGACCCTGCAAGCTGGTTGTTCTCTTTCCTCAGAGACAAAAGAATAAGATACAATAGATATAAAAAAAGCAACCATTTCTATTGAGGCCCCTTACAGTATTATTTTACTGAAAGGGTGGTTGATGATTGGAATAAACTACCAACAGAGGTTGTGAGACAGTCAACAGTAAATGGCTTTAAACATGCTTGGGATAAACATAAATCCATAGTCAAACAACAAGGTTAATGTAAAAAAAAAAATATATAAAAAAATAAATAAATAAATAAATAAATAAAAATGGGCAGACTCGATGGACTACTCAGTCTTTTTCTGCCGTCACTTTTCTATGTTTCTATGTTTCTACATACCGTATATATGCTAAAATATTTTACAAGTTTGCTTGGTAAAAATGTTTGACAGAGTTTATATAGAAACATAGAAACGTATAAGAATGAGGGCAAAATACAGACCACGTGGGCCATTGAGTTTACACAATTTTGAGTTGATTTTAAATTCACGCACTGCTGACTCATTACCTCTGCTGGAAGTCGGCTCCGAGCACAAAACAAAATTCTGAAGGTTGATTTTGAACGTTCTTCTTGCTAGTTTGAGGTCATGTCCTTGTGTTCTTCATCTTAGCTTCACAGATAAAATCCTGCCCACCTAAACCAGTGGTTCTCAACTCCGGTCCTCAGGACCCACCAACAGGCCAGATTTTAAGTATTACCTTGGGGAGATGCAGACTAGAATGCTGCAATCACTGAGCAGCAAATGATATCACCTGTGATGTATTTCAGTTATCCTGCAAACCTGGCCTGTCGGGGGGTCCCGAGGACCGGAGTTGAGAACCACTGACCTAAACCTTGTTCACACCATTCATTTATTTAAAGCAGCCATCCTCAACCAGGGTTCAGTGAAACCAGTTTCAGATTTATAAGGGGGCAAATGGGCCCCCCCCCCCTGCCGATGAGGGGGTCCCAACGTATTTTCCCTGGGGTCTCCAGTAGTGTTTGTTGAGGAAATCGTCCAGTTTGCAGCCTTTGCCAAGCTCTGGTCATGTCTCAGTTTTGTTACATGATGAAGGGCTTGCTGATACCTTTCCAGGTGTTAATCCATGAGTTGTTCTGGAGAAAGGTTGTTCAGCACATAGGCACTGATAATAAATTATCTGAGAACCACAATGACCCATGAAAGCAGTGGCGGCTGGTGGTATATCTTTTGGAGGGGGGCGGAAAATTAAACAATGCACCCACAGCCACCCGCCCCCTCAGTCGGTATGTTACCACAGCCCCGAACCTACCCCAGCTATGGCACGGGCAGTGCTTCCCACCATGGCGACGGGTGGCAGCTTTCTCTGCGTCTCCTCCTCGGCATCATGGTGGCTGCGCGTTTCCTCCTCCTAGGCCAATAGGATCGCTTCTCCTTTCGGCCAATCGGGAAACGGGTCTCAGGACCTGCTTCCTGATTGGCCGGGAGGAGAATCAGTGTGACAATAGTGAATATTCATTCGCTATTGTCACACAACTGGGTGGGCTCGGGGAGCTTTTTTGAAGCCTTTTATAGCTTCTGGCTCTAATCACGTTTCAAAAAAAAAAAAAAAGCCATTGGAATCCATGCGTCCAGCGGCCCGCATGTAGATTAGGGGGCCGGACGCATGGATAGGGGGTGGCGCCCCTGCATTACGGGCCATCACTACATGAAAGACTAAGGCTGGGTTCACTCTGCGAATTGGATACAGGTTTCCCCGCATCCAATTAGCATGACAGGAGACTGTGACTGGCTCTCAATGGAGCTGGTTCACATATCTCCAGAGCGGCCGCAGGGCGCACAGCAGAAGGATCCTGTGTGTCTTCGGTTCTGCCAAAAATTCGGACCTGAATCGCCCCTGAAACGGAGAACAGGGATGCACCGGGCCCCCTGCTGGTAGCCACTCCACAAATAGTGTGAACCCAGCCTAAGACCTCTATGTCTACGGTGATCCATGATTTGTTAGTGTGCCAATTAGGCTCGATCACTGTGGGGAGTAATGTGGGTGATGCCGCATCCACTGCAGGAGTGCTAGCAAGGGATGGAGCTCGTCCCAGCTTCTATATTCACTAGAAGAAAGAGAGGAAGGATCCCTGGTGCTGCATATCCATGGTATCCTGTGATGGTTATGGGAGAGACAACCTCAGCCTGGACTCCCGCCAGGCCATGCCCCCAATGCGTTTCACTCCACCCCTCAGAGCTTAGTCATTTCCAGGTGTTAATCCAGCTCTTAGAATATATTCGAGCTTGATGGTCACTAGTCCTTCTGGAGAAAGGTTGTTCAGGAAAGTGACACTGGTAAATCTGTCCTATATACAGTGCCTTGCGAAAGTATTCGCAAGATCTCTGCAGTTCATCCAGAGTGATCATGGGCCTCTTGGCTGCATCTCTGATCAGTTTTCTCCTTGTATGAGCTGAAAGTTTAGAGGGACGGCCAGGTCTTGGTAGATTTGCAGTGGTCTGATACTCCTTCCATTTCAATATTTTCGCTTGCACAGTGCTCCTTGGGATGTTTAACCACTCCAGATCCGCGCTATTGCCATAGTACGGCTCCAGCGCGGATCTGGAATGCCAGGACGACGTCCATGGACGTCGTCCCTTGTGCACGCTCCTTGCGCGCCCCCTAGTGGCAGCAGCGGCACGCGCGCGCCGCACGCTGCGCGAGCATGCCAGTGGCTTGGGCGGACTCGATGTCCGCCCGGACCCGCCGATCTCCTTCAGGAGCCTCAGAACGGGGAACCGCCGTTGTAAACACGGCGGTTCCCCGTTCTGTGACAGGGGACATAGCAGATCTACTGATCCCTGTCACTGGGATCAGTTAGATCTGTTATGTCCCGTCCAGCCCTGCCCCCCCACAGTTAGAACACACCCAGGGAACATATTTAACCCCTACACTGCCCCCTGCTGGTTAACCCCTTCACTGCCAATGACATTTACACAGTAATCAGTGGACATTTAAATTTCTGATCGCTGTATAAATGTTATTGGTCCCAAAAATGTGTAAAAAATGTCCGACATGTCTGCTGCAATATCGCAGTCCCGATAAAAATCGCAGATCGCCGCCATTACTAGTAAAAAAAAAAAATAATAATAAAAACGCCATAAATCAATTCCCAGTTTGTAGATGCGATAAGGTTTGCGCAAACCAATCAATATACGCCGATTGCGATTTTTTTTTTACCAAAAATATGTAGAAGAATAAATATCGGCCAAAACTGATGAATAATTTTTTTTAATGGATTTGTACTTTAGCAAAAAGTAAAAAATATTGTTCTTTTTTGCAAAATTGTCGCTCATTTTTTGTTTATAGCGGCGATCAGAAATGACGCAAAGGGGATCAAATACCACCAAAAGAAAGCTCTATTTGTGGGAAAAAAAGGACGCAAATTTTATTTGGGTACAACGTCGCACGACCGCGCAATTGTCATTCAAAATGCGACAGCGATGAAAGCCAAAAATTGGTCTGGGCAGGAGGGGGGTTAAAGTGCCCGGTAAGGAAGGGGTTAAAGCTTGGGAAATCTTTTTGTATCCAAATCTGGCTTTAAACTTCTCCACAACAGTATCTCGGGCATGCCTGGTGTGTTCCTTGTTCTTCATGATGCTCTCTGCGCTTTAAGACTGAGACTATCACAGTGCAGGTGCATTTATACGGAGACTTGATTACACACAGGTGGATTCTATTTATCATCATTAGTCATTGAGGTCAACATTGGATCATTCAGAGATCCTCACTGAACTTCTAGAGAGAGTTTGCTGCACTGAAAGTAAAGGGGCTGAATAATTTTGCACGCCCAATTTTTCAGTTTTTTATTTGTTAAAAAAGTTTGAAATATCCAATAAATTTCGTTCCACTTCATGATTGTGTCCCACTTGTTGTTGATTCTTAAAAAAAAATTACAGTTTTATATCTTTATGTTGGAAGCCTGAAATGTGGCAAAAGGTCGCAAAGTTCAAGGGGGCTGAATACTTTCGCAAGGCACTGTATTTGTCCTATTATTTAACTTCCTTGTTGGGGGGCTCCAAAATTTGAACTGCCCTGGGCCAGCTAAGGTCTAAATCTGGCACTGCATGGAACCCTAGGGTTACTCCAGAGGTTGTGATGGGTTCTTTGAGCCTTGGCTGATTGACCCCCCTTTTGATGGTGTCTGCATAATTCCAGGGCCAATGCTACTTGGCAAAACCAGCAGAATGATTTAATTCTCTTTGTAGCAGTCTCTCAGGTTGGTATTCTGATCACCACTATAAGGGATGCATTCTTCCTACTGATCTCCAACATAAGGGACCTTTTCCCCATTGACACCTTATGAAATGGTATTTTAACCCTCTAGTGGTGCCTCTGTCCCACAAAGCTTCCTCGCTAAGGAGCTCCTGCCTCACCCAGGGTAAATAGCCCTGCATTGTACTTAATGATGCCGTGGGACCACCCACAGCCTGGAGAATATAGTTGAATAAGCCCTGGTGTGTGTCCCTAGCAAAGGGGAGCAATCCACCACATCCCAATTATACCAAAATTTTGAGATGGTGGCCCCAAGGAAAGGGGATATTAGGGTGGATGCTCAAACCACACAATTGTATAAAAAAGTATAAATTGTTTATTTATGAACAGTAAAAGCACATGATTGTAGCATATAAACAGACATATAAAATGACAGAGCAATACAAAATACGTATACCACATGATGGGCAAAGTGGGTATGGCCCACCGGTGATCAAAACGTATATCCTGACATGTTTCGACATCACAATAAGTGTTGTATCTTCCTCAGGGGAATATTGTATTGCCGAACATATCAATTCTATGAAATAGAATATACATATATGAATATAATATAGACTATAAACAAAGTAAATAACACAATATAATACAGTAGTACATGTGACAAAGAGAGAGATAATTACACATATAAATGCATGTCTGTAGGGTGGTTAGCGACAAACAATACACACCTGGAGAGGCTCTTAAAGCTTTACAGACTGGAGCTTTGGTGAAAGGAGCTGTCCTCCACCCCAAAGCTCTAGGCCAGAGTTTCTCAACCAGGGTTCCATGGAACTCTAGGGTTACTCCAAAGGTTGCTAGGGGTTCCTTGGGCAATGGTCAATTTCTACCTCTCAGATTAATTCCCAATGATACCATTGATTTTTTTAGCCATCTGTAAGGGGGTAATTCTTCCCAATGACCACAAGTGTACGGAGCATTCTTCCCATTGACCATCACACTAATCAAGAGTCATAGATTTTTAATTTTTAGCAGGGGTTCCCCTGAGACCGGAGAATTATTTCAAGGGTTCCTCAGTGTTGAAAAGGTTGAGAAAGGTTGCTCTAGGCTGTGGGCGGTCCCATAGCATCATTACATACGATGCAGGACTATCAACTCTGCATTGTACATGATTATGTCAAGCAGTGCCGGGACAAGGTCACCAGGGCGAACATGCCAAAATTAGCATTATGTGTCAGCAAAAATCTTTCCCAAAAAATTGGGCACTAATCTGCATGATTACCCCCTAGGCATATATTCTCCCTCCCCCCAGTACAAATCTGCCCCCTGCTGAAACCCCCCCCCCTTCCAACACAAATCTCTGCCCCCTCCATTCCCAAAATCCGCCCAGCACAATTCCACCCTCTCAAAAAAAAAAAAAAAATCGCCACTCTTAGCACAAATCCTCCAACACTCAAATTTCCCCTCTTAGTATACTTCCTCACCCCTACTCAAAATCTCCCTCCTGGCATAAAAATTCCCCCAATTTCCCCTACTAGCACAAGCACCCTCAATCATCCCTACTATTACAAATCCCCCCCCCAAAAAAAATTCTCCACCTAGCACAAATCCCCTCCCCCCTAACATATCACCTCTTCTAGCACAAACCCCCCCAAAATCGACC
>BLSH010152999.1:204629-225637 GCA_018402905.1 Glandirana rugosa
CCATTACTAGTAAAAAATAAAAAAAAAAATAAAAACCCCAGAAATGAATTCTCACCATCCGTAAACGCGGCCACTTTTGCGCAAACCAATCAATAAACGCAAATTGCGATTTTTTTTTTTAATCACACATATGAGGAATTATATAAATCGGCCAAAAACAGTGAAAAAAAATGTTTTTTTATTTTTTTTTTTGGATTTGAATTTTAGCAAAAAGTAAGAATTTTTTATTTTTTTTTTGCAAAATGGTCGCTCTTCTTTTGTTTATAGCGTTCAGAAATGACGCAGAGGGGATAAAATACCACCAAAAGAAAGCTCTATTTGTGGGGAAAAAGGCGCAAATTTTGTTTGGGTGCAACGTCGCACGACCGCGCAATTGTCAGTTAAAGCGACGCAGCGCCGAATCGCAAAAAGTGCTCTGGTCCTAAAGCTGGAAAACCTTCCGGTTGGTAAGTGGTTAAGTAATGACACAGTAATGGAATACACCAGTGAAAAACAACTCCACCTTTAATCCAAAGCTACCGGGCAGTGAGTGTATAGGAGCATTCAAAAAGATGGTGGAGAAAGAGTTAAGAACTATAAAAAAAGAAAAAACAAAGGTGGGGAACATATGGAAAACCATCAAAAAGCTGGGAGATAAAAAGAATGTGATAATAAGGCCAGCAGATAAAGGGGGTGGCCTAGTGATTTTAAACAAACAGGACTACGAAGAGGAGACGGAGAACTTGCTGAGATTAGAGAACACCTATAAGAAGCTGAAAAAGAACCCGAGAAAAGATCTAGAGAAAAAACTTAAATCATTCGTTAAGAAAGGAAAGGAAACTGGAATTTTGAACAAGGCCAGATACCTAATACCCGAGTCAGCGAAGACACCAATCATCTATTACCTCCCCAAAATACATAAGAACCAATCCAAACCACCGGGGAGATCCATTACTAGTGGGATCAATTCACTTTTTTCAAGACTTGGGGAGTATCTGGACCAGTTCCTCAAGCCGTTGGTAAAGAAGGGGAGATCCTATTTAAGGGATGGCACACAACTGATTATGGAATTAGAAAAACTTGATCACACTAAGGATTGTGTCCTGGCCACAGTGGACGTAAATTCCCTATATACTAATATTGTACAAAAGGACGGTTTAAAAGGAGTGGAGAAGGCCTTACATAAGGATACACAACTCAAGCAGGAACAGATTGATTATATTCTTGAAGGGTTAAAACTTTCAATGAGTAACAACTACTTCTGGTACAATCAACAATATTACATGCAAGAAAAAGGTGTAGCTATGGGCGCTAAATACGTGCCCAGTGTGGCGAATTTATTCATGGATATGTGGGAGGAGAAATATGTTTTTAATAGGAGGAGACCTGAGCTCAAATTTTATCGAAGATATATAGATGACGTTTTTATTGTGTGGGAGGGCACCACTGAATCATTACAAACATTTTTAGAAGGAATGAATAATAATACATATGGAATTAAATTTACTGGAGAGTACAACCTGGAAGAAATTAATTACCTGGATCTGCTTATTTTTAAAGCGGATAATAAATTGCAAACAAAAACTTTTTTTAAGTCAACCGATAGGAACGGATACATACCATCCACAAGCTGTCACCACCCAAAGTGGAAAGGGAATATACCGAAGGGACAGCTGTTACGTATACGGAGGAATTGCTATAATGACACTGACTTTGAGGAACAGGCAGAGGTTTTAATAAAAAGGTTTGTACAGAAGGGCTACCAGAGAGAAGACCTAGAGAAGATCAAAAGAAATATTGGCAATAAATCTCAAAAGGAAATATTTCAAGGGAACAAGACAGTGAAGAGAAAGAATAACAAGGATATGGCATTCATCACAGGATTCAACAGACAATATAAAAGTGTGGAGAAAATCCTTGGAAAATATTGGCCCATATTGAGGATGGATAGAACATTATCAAATATACTCCCAAAAAAACCAACATTTGTTTATAGACGAGCCCGGAATCTTAGAGACTGCCTGGTAAAAAATGTCATCAGCCCTCCGGTTGAAGTCAAGTTGTTTGAGAACATGAAAGGTTTCTATAGGTGCCAGAAATGCCTCCCATGCAGATTAAGCAAAAAGCAAGCCAGGAAGAAAGAGAAGTTTAAATCCATGACTACCAATAAAGAGTACCAGATTAAGGAGCTAATCACATGCAATAGCACGCATGTGACGTACGTACTGGAGTGCCCATGCCGGCTCCAATATGTGGGAAGAACCACGAGACCTTTGCATATAAGGATAGCAGAGCATATAAGAAACATCAAAAAAGGGTTTCCAAAACATAATCTATCCAGACATTTCGATCAGATACATCATAGGGACCCTAGCAAATTGGTTTTCTACGGGATCAATATGATTAAAAGCCATTGGAGGGGCGACAATATGAAAATAAAGGTGTCTCAAAACGAAACCCGATGGATATATTTACTTGATAGTTTAAAACCAAAGGGTTTAAATGTGAATATAGATCTAAACTGTTTTATCTCCAATTTCTAAGCCCCCTCCCTCTACCTGAGATCCCCCCCTTTTTTATCAATGGATATCTTAATTTTAAAAAATATTTTTAAAAAATATTAAAAAAAAAAAAAAAAAAAAAAAATTTAGACTTATTAATACACCCCCTCTTCACGCAGTTATTCATTGACACTTCCTTTTTTGCAATAGATAAAATATACAATGTGTGTAAATTTGACAGTAAGAACTTTTAAGGATTTGTTTACCATGGATCTCCATACTCACCAATAATCTCCACGCTGCTCTTATTTATCCCATTTTATTTCATCTTTACATAAATAATTATGGTCAGTTCCGGACATATACATATTAATAATCCCTTACTCTGAAGTATTTTTAACATGCATTTTTAACATACATTTTTAATATATAATTTTTGATATATATTATTTAACAAAAAAGATTTGTATTGTTATTTTTATTGACTTTTTACGAATTCTTATAAGGTCCTATTTACTCATGCTACTTTTGTACAGATTCATTTGTATAAGGTAGTATATGTTATACCCTTCCTTTTGCCGATGCAGCAATTTAATAACATGCCTTTATACCATCTCCATAAGGGATACTGATATGTATGTTATTAGAGATTGTTTCAATACGGTTATATAATGCAATGTAATTGGGGACAGTTGGATTCATCCTGCCTCGAGGTTTATATCTTTATCCCGTATTACCAATGTAATACAACCCTCCGCAGTTTAATGACTTGTCCATCATATTCAATTAGAACTTCCCCTTTTCCCGGAGTGACCAATTGAAAGTTGTTTCTGCCTCTGGTGAGGTGTATATATACCAGAGGGTGCACAAAGATGGCCACTGCCTCAGACGACGTCAAATGACGAAACGCGTAAGGCTTGGCCGCACGTAATACGTCACTTTTTCAGTATACCGCTGTTTGGAACGCAAATGAACTGAGAGGAAGGAAGGCAATCTCACCTTCCTCAAGCAGGTGTCAGCCTGCTCTTTTTACGGACCCGGTTGAGGTCCTTGTGTGTATTTGTTTTTTGCCTGAGTTTTATACAAGAAATTCCCTTTTTGGGAAATACTACACTATCAAGGCAATCTGTTTTTCCACATATTACTTTGAAAACGCCTGGGTGAACCGTGAATGGCTGGAGGAAGATTGGAGTGAAATCCATCTGTAGGAAGTGAAGCTGGGAACGGTTGAAGGAGGATTAGAACGGAATTGATCTGTGGAAGTGAAGGAGTAGCTGCGCCCTGGAGAATATAAAGACCCCATTTACCCTATGTGAGAGACCCCTGAGGGGTGTGAAGTATCTGGTAAGTGAGGGCACATCAGGGGAGAGCACGAGTGATTTCACGTCTACTTACCACATTGAAATTTGGAAGAGCACCTATCAGCACGTTTCCCATAGCCACTGAATTGTTTGCATTAGAAAAAGATTTGCTTCATGCACAGTGATCTGTACATCCACTCTGTGGAAACTTTCACGGACTCATCAGGGACATTTGTTATCAGCAGTTTATTTACACATCTCTCAAACCATAACAGCATGAATACGGTCTAAATATTTGCAAGAGTGCACGCAAGACTGTACATCCACTTTACATCCATTTGGCAGGTTGTCTACGGACTCTTTATGGACATTTGTTACCTGCTTGTACTTGCCTGAAATCCTAATAATCTCCAATTATTGTGATCAATACTGCATGCGACACTTTACATCCACTTTGCAAGCGCGACTTTACATCCACTTTATTGATAGATGATAACATCAAAATAATGCTCCTCGCACATTTTTAATACTTTCTTATACCTGGAAATAATTGTACTTTTAAATTCACACTTTGCTTGACATCCACTTTACAACATTTCACGTTTTTATTTTATGATATGAATTTACGTTTTATTGCACATTGAACCAGAATATATTTTAAATATACATATTTTTCTATAATTTTAAATATATATGTATATACACCTTTTGATACACATTTTTTGATTTTTTTATGATATTTTAGCACGGACTTTATAAGTTACCCTTAATGAATTGAATCCTGTTTTTGCACTTTAAGCACTTTGTAGCACAAGTCACAGCATTTATATACAATCATAACAATTATTGGTTCAGAAGACAGCGCCATATCCGTTTATTCCATTTTTTTAATGGAATACACCAGCTTGAGTTAAATCAGGAATGTTTACTCAAAGAATATGTCAAATGAAGAACCTTGACCCAACAGGGTGAAATTAGGCACACAAAGTAGTTTTCACAACTGAATAAATGTCACACACTAGGAGGTAGTACTTAACCTCCCTGGCGGTATTCCCGAGTGTGGCTCGGGGGGGAATTACAGTACCCTTAGTGGTAACCCCGAGCCACACTCGGGATTGCATCGCTGGATCCAGGCTGGGTTACTCACCTTGTCCCCTGGATCCAGCGATGTCCTCCGCCGTGTCTGCAGGCTGTGTCCTCCACCCGATGCCTCTGTGTGCCGGGCTCCGTTCTCTGCGAGCGTCGCACGGGGCGGAGACTGGCGGCAAATTCAAAAAGTGAAACACTTACAGTACACTGTGATCTGTAAGATTACATTACTGTATGAAATCATTTAACATCCCCTTCGTCCCCAGTGGTTTGCCCAGAGCCCTGCATGCACTTTTATATTATAAATGTCATTCTTTCTGCCTGGAAACTTGAGAATGTCCATGGCATCCAAAAAGCGTCCCTTTACGTCAAAAGTGGTTTTTGATCAGCTAGAAAACAGCGATAGTAAATAAGAATCATTTGCAGAATTGAGTGATACTGATTTTTGGGGAAATTTATCATCAGACACTGAAAGTGACGACAGCGACAATTCTGCAACTGAGCAAATTTCATTGTTTTTGATTTGATTACATTATTGAATAAATTTTATTACAATTACATTATTATTTTTGATAATTATTTTTAGTTATTTATTATATTATAATTTATGATTTCATGTTTCAAAGTTTATCATTCCCGGGATGTCTACTAGACTCTGGTTTGGACAGATTTAAGTGAGTTATTCCTAAGAATTACAGCCTACAATATAAAACGCCAAATTTCCATGCAAAATAATCGTACCGCTTTCAGCACCAAAAATCTGAAATAATCAAACCGCCAGGGAGGTTAAAGTGGTTGTCAACCACTTTCACCTACAGGTAAGCCTATAATAAGGATTACCTGTAGGTGCCTTGCATATCTCCCAAACCTGCATGGTTCAGGAGATATGCAGTGTACTAGATGTGCCGACGTCATTTCGGCCTCCGTGTCATTTCTTCACTGAGACCGTGCCGTGACTGGCGGCTCCCACGCGCATGCGAGGGAGTGACGTCACACAACTCCGGCCAGTCACAGAGCCTGAGTCGCGGCCCTGGAAGGAAGAGGGGCTGAAGATAGACGCTGCCTGCACAGGGGACATCGCTGGACATCACAGGCTTCATTTGCAGGTAAGTGACAGATAATGGGCTACTAAACGATGCATAGTAGCCAATTATGTTTCTACTTTGCAGGCTAATATAGAGGAAGTAAACCCCATCAGGGTTTACTTCCACTTTAATGGCAATTATAATTGTTCTACTCAAATAATGCATACACATATATATATATATATATATATATATATATATATGCTGCACATGGCAGTGGGGCACAGGAGTGTAGGGGAATGACTCCTGCAAGTGTCAGACCACTCTCTACTGTTCACTCACATGAAAATAGGAAGTCAGTAGATAAACAGGTACAACACCAGAAGCAGTAACTATAGCAATATTCAACCTGCTCTGAGAGAGAGTTATTTGGTGAATGAAGCTGTGAAAAATGTTAGCAAAGCAATATATGCTCCCTAAGTGGAAGGGGGGGGGGGTGAAGAGTAGTTGTAGTCCAATGTCACTTGCTTGACAGTACAAATGATCTTCATCTAGCTTTCTGTAGATTAAGTGGTATACAGGAGGTTCCTTAGTTACAAACATCCGACTTACAAATGACTCCTACTTACAAACGTAGGTAGACAACAGGAAGTGAGAGGAAATTACCCCTAGGAAGGGAAATTCCCTCCTGTAAGAGTTATTATGGGAAAAAGATGTCTCCACTGATGCTTTATCACTAAGGTTTGTTTCCACAACAAGCCAAAATTTTCAAAATCCAATTATCATCAATTATCATTGGGACAGGAAGTGAGGTGAAATCTTCTGAACAGAAACACAGACAGCAAAACAAACATTACAGGGGTGTTACCCCTTCGCTATCTAAAAAGCTTAAATATAGGTTTTTGGCTGAAGCTACACTTAAAAAATGTAACCGTTCCGACTTACAAACAAATTCAACTTAAGAACAAACCTACAGTCCCTATCTTGTTTGTAACCCGGGGACCGCCTATATGTCAAGTATTGGCTTATAGGAAAATGCTAATCCAAGGAAATGTAGTATGATCAGAGACAGCACTCTTTCTGCAGAGGAACAATAAAACGGTGATCACTGACTTGCAAAGTTAACTCTGTGGATCTAGAAGTAGCAACAAACTAATGCAAAGTATGGATGTCTGTGTATAGTCCATACTCAAAGTTAATGAATAGGCCTCTCTTAGTATTAAAGCTGATAGTAGATGTGAAGGAGTAAAGATGTCACAGTGTCTGTTAGGATGGGTTTTCACCCGCTCACCACATAGGAACAGAAGATGTAGATACCGTAGACATGATGATGATCTCTCTGGTCTATGGCTCTTAGGATGATTTCCGGCCTCCACCGCTCTCCTGGATCTGTCGCCCACGCGGGGTGTATGGAACAGGAACAGGCCCCGACTGTTGTAGGGCAGGATGCTCAGGTTGTTCACTGACGTCCCTCAGGGTATCTAAATTGATAAGTCTGTATAAGCAGGCCAGGACTTTACTACTTTCAGCAACAGATTCCGTGCATACAGATCCGGTCCAGAGAGAACGCGCCAGGCCCAAAGCCTCTGTTCTTATAGTCTCTCCCACAAGGCACTTCTTCTCCCAGAAACCTCCTCTTCCCATCAGCCTGTTGGTAGCTGTAGTTTCTCTCAGGTACTGCCAGGGGCAAATCCTTGCAAACAAACCACATATCGCAGGATGCATCACTCTCTTATCATTATCAGAGTCACAAATCAGCCAAACTGGAACACTATGGAAACAATTGCATTATGTTTGATAGCAGGAACATCTTCTAGTTTCCGGAGATGTAAATATCCAGCTCCTGGCTAAATAAAAAAAAAGAGAGAAAGAAAAAGAGCTGTAGGATTTTGTATGCCTTTTCTTCTGATGTACCTGAAATGTACAGTATTTATCTGATATAACATACAAGTTTAATTAGGCTTTGAATGTATATGCTTTTAAATACATGTTATATAGTTTTTAATTACTATTTACATAAAGGTAGCCCTGGCAGCCCCTTAAAGCTGCTCTACAGGACGTTGCACCTATTGCTGATTGTTGCTCCCTGGCCTTGATGGACACAGAGGAAGAAGGACTGATTGGCTGCTGCTACTGTCCATGGTGGCTGTGCTTGAGACGTCACCCACAGAATAGACAGAGCGGCTCTGGGGACCCAGAGGAGAGTGGGGTGCTGGGAGGTGCTTGTTGAGTCTGGACAGTGCCACTGGGGGGGGGGGGGGATTGTGCACAGTTTAGGGTAGGGGTCTTCACACTTTCACACTTTAGGGAGGCTGGACTGTGGCCATTAGGAGTAGAAATTGTTCTGGAGTCAGTGAGAGGGAATCGTGCATCTTTTGCTTTAGGGCGAGGCATAATGCTCCATCGTTGGTGTCAGTGTAAGGAATAGTGCCCCATCATTGGTGTCAGTGGGAGGAATAGTGCCCCATCATTGGTGTCAGTGGAAGGCATAGTGCCCCATCATTGGTGTCAGTGGGAGGAATAGTGCCCCATCATTGGTGTCAGTGGGAGGAATAGTGCCCCATCATTGGTGTCAGTGGGAGGAATAGTGCCCCATCATTGGTGTCAGTGGAAGGCATAGTGCCCCATCATTGGTGTCAGTGAGGGGAATAGTGCCCCATCATTGGTGTCAGTGGAAGGCATAGTGCCCCTTCATTGGTGTCAGTGGGAGGAATAGTGCCCCATCATTGGTGTCAGTGGGAGGAATAGTGCCCCATCATTGGTATCAGTGGGAGGAATAGTGCCCCATCATTGGTGTCAGTTAGAGCTGCGCGATTCTGGCCAAAATGAGAATCACAATTTTTTTGCTTAGAATAAAGATCACGATTCTCGTGGCGTAACATCTCACATATACAAAAAAATTGGGCTAACAGCACTGTTTAGTTTTTTTTTTTTTTTTGAAAGTGTAATTTTTCCAAAAAAATTGCGTTTGAAATACCGTTGCGCAAATACCGTGTGACATAAAATATTGCAACAACTGCCATCTTATTCTCTAGGGTCTCTGCTAAAAAAATATATATATAATGTTTGGGGGTTCTAAGTAATTTTCTAGCAGAAAATACTGTATTTTTATTTGTAAGCAGCAAATGTCAGATAAGATTTAGTCTTTAAATGGTTAAACCAAACTCTTCTATACACGGGAGTTCAACCCTTTGATAATTTTAAACATAGTATCTTTTTACTTCTTTTATCAACTTGACTTGCCTCTCTGCCCAGAATCAAGTCGCTCAGATTTTAGAGAAAGATTCCTGGGGAGACTTCAGGCGCGGGGGGGTGAATCAAGATCGCGATTTTAATACGATTAATCGTGCAGCTCTAGTGTCAGTGGGAGGAATAGTGCCCCAACATTGGTGTCAGTGGGAGGAATATTGTCCCATCATTGGTGTTAGTGGGAGGAATAGTGCCCCATCATTGGTATCAGTGGGAGAATAGAGCCCCATCATTGGTGTCAGTGGGAGGAATAGTGCCCCATCATTGGTCTCAGTGGGAGGAATAGAGCCCTATCATTGGTATCAGTGGGAGGAATAGAGCCCCATCATTGGTGTCAGTGGGAGGAATAGTGTCCCATCATTGGTATCAGTGGGAGGAATAGTGCCCCATCATTGGTGTCAGTGGGAGGAATAGTGCCCCATCATTGGTATCAGTGGGAGGAATAGAGCCCCATCATTGGTGTCAGTGGGAGGAATAGTGACCCATCATTGGTATCAGTGGGAGGAATAATGCCCCATCATTGGTGTCAGTGGGAGGAATAATGCCCCATCATTGGTGTCAGTGGGAGGAATAGTGCCCCATCATTGGTGTTAGTGATGGAAATAGTGCCCCATCATTGGAATCAGTGGGAAGAATAGTGCCCCATCATTGGTGTCAGTGGGAGGAATAGCGCCCCATCATTGGTGTCAGTGGGAGGAATAGTGCCCCATCATTGGAATCAGTGGGAGGAATAGCGCCCCATCATTGGTGTCAGTGGGATGAATAGAGCCCCATCATTGGTGTCAGTGGGAGGAATAGTGCCTCATCATTGGTGTCAGTGGGAGGAATAGTGCCCCATCGTTAGTGTCAATGAGGGGCACAGTCTAGGGCAACCTTTCTCAACCTTTTCAAGACAGAGGGGTCCTTGAAATAACTTTCCAGGCTCAGGGAACCCCTGATAAGAATTACTATATCTACAACTCATGATACGTTAGGGTGATGGTCAGTGGGAAGAATGCTCCTTACACTTGTGGTCATTGAAAATTACCCCCACATATTTGTTTAAAACAATGTATGTTATATTATCCAGATGCGGAATCCAAGTTTATGTATTTTCTCTGACTTTGTCTCTTTGTTCTCAATAAACTTCTTGAGAGAAGAATTATCCCCTTACAGATAGCTAAACAGATTAATGATGTGAGTGGGAAATGATCTGAGAGGCAGAAATTGCTGATTGCTCAGGGAACCCCTAGCAACGTCTGGAGGAACCCTAGTTGGGAACCCCTGCTTTATATAAATGTAGTACTAGCTGGTGGCCACTTTAAGCTGCTCAACAGGACGTTGCATCTAATGCTGATTGATGTTCCCTGGCCTTGATGGACAACACATGGAGGAAGAAGGACTGTGATTGGCTGTTGCTGAAGCCTGGGATTGTGGCTGCGCTTGAGACTTCACCCACAGAGCAGCTCTGGGGAATAAAAGAGGAGAGTGGGGTGTCTGGAGGTGCTTGTTGAGTTAGGACAATGCCACTGGGAGTCTGGGGGAAATTAGGGGGGGCACAGTCTAGGGCAGAGGCCTCCATACTTTTTAAACAATGGGCCAGTTTGCTTTCCTTCACACTATAGGGAGGCCGGACTGTAGCCATTGGGAGTAGAAATTGTCCTGGAGTCAGTGAGAGTTAACCATGCATCATTAGCTTTAGGGGGAGGAATAGCGCACCATCGTTGGTGTCAATGGGAGAAATAGGGGGTGATTTACCAAAGGCTGTGCACTCTGCAAAGTGCAGTTGCTCCAGAGCTTAGTAAATGAGGTCAAGCTTCACTTTACAAAGAACAACCAATCACATGCGAAAACAGCATTTTTGTTTGAACATGATTGGATGATGGAAGTTAGCAGAGATCTCTCTTATTTACTAAGCTCTGGAGCAACTCTGGAATTATCCCCCATGCCTATGTGTGCATGGACATGTAGGCTAACATTTGTTGAGGGTCAAAACGGCTCTAAAAGCAGCGTTTTTCAAGCAGTTGTATACCCCCTTTTATATTTTTTACCTACAGGTAAGCCTATAATAAGGCTAATCTGTAGGTAAAATGAATATCTCCTAAACCTGTATGGTTTAGGAGATATTCTCCCTGCAAGGAGGCGCTGACGTCACGGCGCATGCACCGCAATGTCCCGGCGCATAGCGCCAGACCATGCCGGAAAGTCCGCCGGAAAAAAGAGCTCCCGCGCGCATGCGCAGGAGTGACGTCTCTGGCCATTCACAGCGCCGGAGCCGCGAACCAGGAAGGATCCCCAAAGGGAAAATGTCAGCTCCCTCTGCGGGGACCGAGTCGGGTCTTCGTTCTGAGGTTAGTATTTCATAATGAACTAGTATGCGGTGCATACTAGCTCATTATGCCTTTGCCTTACAGGTTTTTTTTTTTTTTTACACTATGGGTATACAACCGCTTTAACACCCTGTATGCATGAGGCCTTAAAGTCATAAGTTTATTTGTTCTTTTCATCAACTTTGTGTTGGCGGCAATATAAACGTATTCCGTACATGCTACGTTGTGGGGAGCTCATATAGCCAGGACATGTCAGCCATTGGAGCAGTGGAAAAAGCCCCGTCTACAATCATTATCAACTGATACATCCTTGTCACAACAAGCCGTTGTATTGATTTCCGACACTGCGTGGGAACATGTCAGCAGGTTTAGCAAAGATACAATTAACAAGTTTTCACAATGCAGCATATCAATGGGTTCACCTTGGCAAGACCACACAGACCTTGAAACCAAGCAATGCTTAATCTATCCAACAGCCATTTCTGCTGCAGATCCATGTGACTTCTTTTCCGTAGCGAGATGGTGGTCATATAGAGTTCAATGCTTTTAATCAAAACAGATAAGTAAACACGCAACAAGTGCATGATGAGGGCTTCCATTCAAGCACTTATAAAACGATTTCATTAAATGTTTTAATTGACAGGATTATTTTTCTTAAATCCGGCCTCCAACCCTCCCTTCAGTCTTGCACAGTTGTATCGGCTCCTCTCCTGTACTAAAATTGTGTAGCACTACCCCTGTAGGAGTTGCAAATGTCAGGGTTCCCTACTGCTGCACAGCCAGTCACATAGCATTTCCTTCTTGTATCCAGACACGTAAAACAGTCCCTTAGCGACAGGGATCCTCAAACTACAGCCCTCCAGCTGTTGCAGAACTGCATATCCCATGAGGCATTGTAAAACTCTGACATTCACAGACACGACTAGGCATGATGGGAATTGTAGTTCCTGAACAACTGGAGGGCCATAGTTTGAGGACCCCTGTGCCTTAGCCCCTTAGCCTGTTTTTTTTTTTATTAGGAGATAATAACTTGGATGGGGTTAGGGATTATGGGATGCCCAACTTGAAAAATGGTCAACAAAACCAGGGACAACGTCCTTCCTAGTTACAGCCTCCACTTCTTCTTCTGGCACAAACTTTGTTCCTTTGCATCGCTCGGCTGGGTTCATTCTTCTAGGAAATAAAAGTCTTTTAGTTTGCTTAGTAACAGCCCCTTACAGGCTAGGAACTCTCAGTTTCTTGGAAAAAGTAGCCCATGTAAAGTGAACTGCCTCCTGCAACACCATCTGCTTCCCTGTAGACACGGCTCCCAGCTCTACTTCCCGCAGAAAAGCTAGCCTACCTGGCTGGCGCCTCACTGGCCCACCTGGCTGCTATGTCTTCCCAGTCTACCTGCTGACACACACTGGAGATTTCCCAGGGCAAGGTTAAATTAAGACTTGGGCGGCACAGTTGTGTAGTGGGTAGCACTTTTGCCTGGCAAGAAAAGAGGGTTGCAGGTTCAAATCCCGACCACGACTCTACCTGCCTGGAGTTTGCATGTTCTTCCTGTGCCTGTGTGGGTTTCCTCCGGATACTCTGATTTCCTCCCACATTCCAAAGATATGCTGGTAGGTTATTAGATCCTGTTTAAAATTGGCCCTAGTATATGGATGAATGTGAGTTAGGGACCTTAGATTGTAAGCTCCTTGAGGGTAGGGACTGATGTGAATGTACAATGTATATGTAAATGCTGCGTAAATTGATGGCGCTATATAAGTACCTGAAATAAAAGACTTGAGCACACCGCCGTCTTCAAGAGAGACCTGCTACAGCTGGCAATCTCTCCTCTTGTCTATCTCTGCACCATGCTGATCTACTCACTCTGTCTCTCTTTGCTCCTGGCTGCCTTTCCGGGAAGTTTTCCTCCAACTGCCTCCTGAGGTGGGACCCATCCAGGCAAGCCTCCCGAGCTCCAGCTTGAGGCAAAACTTCACCATGGCAGGGGCCACCGACAGACTTTCTCAGCACTGCTACTCCATCTTCCACCCGATTCCCCTGCTGTCATGGCTCATGTCTATTTAAGGGCTCCTTAGTTCCTTACCAGGCCCACTTCCTGTGGATTGGCTAAGGGCCCCTAAATATGCCAGGCAACACCTCCTAGCAACCGCCCACTAATTTGTAGAATATTCTACAACATTCTAGAACCAGGGGGAGGCACCAGAGAGCTGCCAATATGAGTCATCAGCCCTAACCTCTAATAACCCTAACCCAGATTCCATGACCCACATTTATCCCTGGGCCAGCTATAATTTACTTGCACTACCGCTAGAGTGTGTTACAAATACATACTCTAATTTCACTGCACACTGTGAGCATGTGGATGGGGCTTGGGCACCCGTGTGGGGACAAGAGGAACTGCACTCGCTAATGCCTGAATCTCGGGCTTGGTGCTGTGGCCATGTGACAGTCAACATTGAGGCAGGTCTCCTGGACTTAGAAGTGAACTGCAATGACACTGTTAACTCCTTGCTCTCTGTGCTGACTCCATTACCCAATGACACTTGCACACTCTTATGCTTAAAGGACACTACTCCCAGGTGTGCAGCATTTTTAGGTCATTATTGTTGACTCCTTCCGGGCTCCAACAACCCAGTAGTTCATGTCACCTGTTTCCCAGTGACCAGTCCCACGGTTGCTATAGGATACAGCAAACACTCTCTTTCTCTCTCTCTCTCCAACCTCTGTGCTTGCTCTCTTCTCCAGGGTCCCCTCTACATACTTTCTTCTGTGACTCCACGCTGGGTCCCTAGGCACTCTGTGCTTTGGATTTGGTCCCAAAGAGTGGGGAACCGGATGCCAAGCACTTAACCCCTTCAACTACCAGAGGAACCATCACCCCTGCCAGTCACTTATCTCCTGGCTGACCGGCTGACTTAAGCAATGGCACAAACACTGTAGTCATTAGCAACAGCGCATTGACTTCCTCTGGATGTGTGTTGGACCCATGTATTGCATCTTGCTCTAGCTCAGTCCCCTTGTTGTTTTGCAAGCCCTGTTCTTTAGACATGCTGTGCAACTACTTTTGGGTAACATGCTTCACGCGATGTGGGTTGCCGCGATTGCATCGCGATTTATCGCGCAACAATTACGGCAGGCCCGCACCGCAATTTTAGGTGTCATTCAAATGAATGGCATCTCAAATGTGAGTCCCGCGACTTGTCATTCACACATCGGCGATTTCAAATCACGGGCAGAATCGCGGCAAATCTGCCTGCGATTCAAAACGCTGAGGTGTTAATGCAGCCTAAAGTAGATATAAGCCCCAACTGAATGTTTATCTTGAAAAAGCACTGTGTATCATAAACAGAACAATTCTTTAAGATGAAGTTTAATTCATGTATATTTGCCTTCCCTGGTTCTTTCTTTCTTGCTAAAAGCTGAAGTGTGAATGCGGTCTAAAAGTTATCAGTCTTGTTTATAGCCAGACATAGTTTTTGACATTTTTACTTTTTAAGTATTTTTTTTTTTACTTTTAAATCTTTTTATTGTTATTTCACAAGTACAAAACATACTATCCATAATGTCATCGCTTGTATCTATGACAATCCGGGAGGTGGCTATGAGTTAGGCAACTTACACAGGGTCACATATAGAGTAGACTGGAGAACATATTATTGTATGCACTCCCCATTGACCTGGCGACTAGACATCCCGGTGAAAGCTCAATCCCATCCCTCCAGCACCCCATCCGGGATCAAGCTGTGCCAAAAGGGGGGTAAAGCTCCCACCATCAGAGATACTACTCATCCCCTTCAACATGGGAGAGACCCCATAAAGCGGTCTTAAAAAAAAAAAACGTATACAGTTAACAAGAGCAGGAGGCCAAACTTGGCATAAGAAACGGAATGAACATTGAAAGGCTAGGGTAATACATCCTCCAGACCTCCATGGAAAAGGGCACTTACAAAGGTCGTCTAGAAGCATAAAGTGTCTAGAGAGTATACTACTCTCTTAACAAGTTAAAGGAACCTCTAAAATATATACTTCTTTGACCTCATGCTTCACCCCCCCTAACTAGTCTTTCCCCCTCCTAGAGGGAATCAAACCAAAATCCAAAGTTCAATTAAACATTCTCACAAGCGACTTGTAAAGAAAAGAAGAAGAAAATGCAAGAGAAGAAAGGGAGAGAATAGAAGATAGAGAAGGGTGCAGGTGTCTCGTTGGCTGCTTCCACCACTAGAGTATTTGTAGGTCAGGTATGTGTTAAAGAGACGTTCATGTACTTCGCCCAGGGCTCCCAAGTAGCCTCGAAGAATTCCAATGTGTTGAGTATTGTGCTGACCAGTTTTTCTTGGACCATGATCCATGAGATCTTTCTTTTTGCAGCGGCTATGGAAACTCGACCTTGTTTCCAGGCTCTCGCGATGGTCATTTTAGCTCCCAATAAGATGAAGTGAATAAGAGCCCTGTTGCTTTTATTGCTGTTCCCGATAGGGAAATTCAATAAAGCAATCTGAGGGGATTTGGGAATAGATAGGCCCGTCAATTTATTTATTAAAGCAAATATCTTATTCCAGAACCCTCTTTTAAGTATTTTATTAATACTGTAATTGTATCTGATAATTACAGTACTAAACAGATGAACACCGCCACCATCAGGTGGCAGTGGCATCTGCAAAATGAAGGCTTATCTTGTCAATGAAGCCTCCAGCCTGCCTGTGATCTCTATGTCATAGGCGATACGGAGATCATATAATGTGGAACTACTCTGACTGGTTTTCGGACATCAGAGGGGACCGGAACTGTCAGTGACAGCTGGGATTAAAAGCTGCCAGCTGGTTGTTGTCCCTCAAAGGGGGGAGTTTTTTTAATGTGGGGAATGTTAAAGTGGAAGAAAAAAAAGAGATTATTAATGTACCCACAGAATGGTGTAGGGAATATTGAAGTGGAATTAAAAAAAAAAAAAAGAATATTATATAGTGGTTTATAAATTTTTAGATGTGGTGGCTGTATTCTTTTTCTCCTTTTAGGCTTTTTTTTAGGCTTAAAAAGTGTTAGCTGGAATTCAGTTTTAATATGTTAGTCAAGTCCTTCTAAATCTTCTACTGTATCTGACACTACCCCCACCCCCCCCATATTGCCAGCGCTGCTGCCTAAAGGTGTCTCTGTTGCTCCTCTATGAGGGAGCCACTTTAAGCAGGAAATGGGTTTCCTGACCAGATCATTGGGTAAAAATAAAAGGAAAAGCCTATAAAAAGAAAACAAATGCAGTCATCACATCTAAAGATTGGTAAACTGCAATTTAGTGGACTACAAATCAATGGTGCCTGTCAGCACTACAGGTCCCCTTAAAACGTTAGATTGGACGAAATGCATTGGAGTGGAGGTTTTGGTGTTGACATCACCCCGCTGCATGATCTTTGTCAGCAATAGCTTTGCATGTGAGCTACCATGGCTTTTAACCTATTCCTTCATTTTATTTTATGTGGATGCTATGTATGTGATTCCGTTTTTTTTTTTAAAATTCTACACTAATAGCATTTATTGGGTCCTGTGTGAGCTTTGTTTGCTACAGTTGCTACTGATCCTGGGCATAGTGCAGAGGAGTATATAGGGAGTGGGTGTTCTTATTACATGAAGTGTCCCTTACCTGAGATAACATGCTGATGTTGCTACATGTGTTGTTGCTTTACCGCTGGTGAGTGTTCACTTTATGAGGTGGTGAGAGACACTAGGTAGGATGGGATTTTAGAGGTGCTCTTTGAGTCCACAAACCAAGGTAATATAAAATGATAATATTTCATTTGTACATAGGTTAAAAACCAAATACACATAAACAGAATGACACATACACTATATTACCAAAAGTATTGGGACACCTGCCTTTACACACACATGAACTTCAATGGTATCCCAGTCTTAGCCGTAGGGATCAATATTGAGTTGGCCCACCCCTTGCAGCTCTAACAGCTTCAGCTCTTCTGGGAAGGCATTCACCAAGGTTTAGGAGTGTCTATGGGAATGTTTGACCATTCTTCCAGAAGTCCATTTGTGAGGTCAGGCACTGATATGGTCAAGAAGGCCTGGCTCGCAGTCTCCGTTCTAATTCATCCCAAAATTGTTCTATCAGGGGGGGTCAGGACTCTGTGCAGGCCAGCCAAGTTCCTCCACTCCAAACTCGCTCATCCATATCGTTATGGACCTTGCTTTGTGCAGTGGTGCGCAGTCATGTTGGAACAGGAAGGGGTCATCCCCAAACTGTTCCCACAAAGTTGGAAGCATGAAATTGTCCAAAATGTCTTGGTATGCTGACGCCTTAAGAGTTCTCTTCACTGTAACTAAGGAGCCAAGCCCAACCTCTGAAAAACAACGCCACACCATAATCCCCCCCTCCAGCAAATGATTTGGACCAGTGCACAAAGCCCGTAAAGACATGGATGAGTGAGGTTGGGGTGGAGGAATTTGACTGTCCTGCACAGAGTCCTGACTTCAACCCGATAGAACACCATTGGGATGAATTAGAGCGGAGACTGTGAGCCCAGGCCTTCTCTCCAACATCAGTGCCTGACCTCACAAATGCTCTCCTGGAAGAATGGTCAAACATTCCCATAGACACTCCTAAACCTTGTGGACAGCCTTCCCAGAAGAGTTGAAGCTGTTATAGCTGCAAAGGGTGGGCCAACTCAATATTGAACCCTACGGACAAAGACTGGGATGCCATTAAAGTTCATGTGCATGTAGGTACATGAGGCAGGCATCCCAATACTTTTGGTAATATAGTGTATAATGAATACAAGGTGTGTCTAAAAAGTTTAGTGATTAGTCCAATATCTCAACGCCAACATGGGCCAGGTGCGCACGCATGCACTAGGCTATACAGAGACATGTTGAGAAGAGCCACCTAGCGTGGAGAACACATGACCGTCAGGGTAAGCCCGCTACGGGAAGTCGAATGTAGTCAGTGTGTCAGTAGGGTCACAGTGCAATGGAGCAACGAGTGAACATCAAGTTCTGCTACAAATTGGGGAAAACAATGAAGGAGATGCATGAAATATTGGTGCAAGTGTGCGGCAAGGAAGCCGTGTGCAGAAAATGTATTTACTATTGGTTCAAACGCTTTCGCGACCGGAAAGAAATGACTGAGGATGAGCCATGTTCACGTCGGCTGTCGTCAAGCAGAACCCCAGACATGATCGAGCGAGCAAGACAAATGCTGGCACGAGATCGGCAACTGACTCTATGATTGATGGCAAAGGAATTGGTCATTAGCAAGGACACGGTGCGCACCATCGTCCGCGAAGATTTGTGTAAGCGGAAGAGCTGTTGCCGGTTTGTGCCACAAGACAGACGAACTGAAAGCAAAACGGATGGCAACCTCTGGAGATTTCATTACCATGTGTGGCCAGGAGCCATCCTTTCAGGGGATGAGAACCGGTGCTACCAATTCCATCGGGAATCCAAGTGGCAATCGATGGAATGGCGTTCACCGCTTTCCTCTGAGACCCAAAAAGAGTCGCCTGCAACAGTCCAAGGTCAAGACAATGTTTTGCAGACGTGGCAGCAATCCAAGAATGCGTGGCAGCGCTTCTATGATCAATCGATTCCTAAAGAGGCCTTTGCCGACAGTTTCCAGAATCTTTAGGAACGTTGCCAAAAGTGTGCTGTGAAGGATGGCGATTATTTTGAAGGTCAATAAAGGTAATTTGGTTGTATCTTTTGTTTTCTTTGTTTTCCGATACCAATCACCAATTTTTTTAGACAAACCTTATATACTTGTGTTTCCCTTTAAGGTGGCGTGCGTCATACAGTCAGTGCAATAATGGGAATGCTTTACCGTATCCAGAAGTTGATACAATCGGAATACTTTCTCCCTGGGTGAATAATCCTCTGCACGCCTCCTCGTAACTCGCTCTTGTTTTCTCCCTCCTTTTAATATTTCATCTCTCAGTTCATTATAGCATTTCCCAACCCCTTCAATCTCATGCGACCGACATGTTTGCCTCTCTCTGTCAACATTTAATGAACATCTCAGGATAAATACAACAGTCAACATATTGAAAAAGAAGGCATTACATTTCATCACTGCCCCTTACCAATGCGTATTGGAGGGGGCTTTATCAAACCCACGGAGAACGGAAAGTCTTTAGATTGGGTTCCTGGATAGATGTAATCATTGATTTTTTACACTGTTGTCTCTAATGAAAATGTTTTCTTCTCCCAACATTCATAAAAGAGAAGTTCTGCTCCTGACAATTGTGTCTACGCGTTTCATTCATACCTTACAAAATACATTTATTTGGGGAAGGGGTGAAAACATTAAGAGGTTGATTTACTAGAACTGGAGAGTGCAAAATCCAGTGCAGCTGTGCATAGAAACCAATCAGCTTCCAGGTTTTAATGTCAAAGCTTAACTGAACAAGCTGAGGTTAGAAGCCAATTGGATGCCAAGACATGCTGGTAAGTTAAAGTCATTGTAAAGTTTTTTTTTTTTTTCTTAAATAACAAACATGTAATACTTACCTCCTCTGTGCAGTGGATTTGCACAGAGCAGCCCAGATCCTCCTCTTCTCGGGTCCCTCTTTGCTGCTCCTGGTCCCTCTCTCTGTTGAGTGCCCCCACAGCCAGCAGCTTGCTATGGGGGCACCCGAGCCCAGCTGCAGCTCAGTGTATCCATTCAGACACAGAGCTGCGGTTCAGGCCCTCCCCCTTTTCCTCCTGATTAGCTAACTGGCTTTGATTGCCTTAGCCAATCAGGAGAGAGAATTCTGGACAGCCAAGGGACTCGTGGACATGGCTGGATAGAGATAGGGATCAGGTAAGTATTAGGGGGGCCGAGGGGGGCTGCTGCACAGAAGGATTTTTATCTTAAAGTGTTACTAAACCCAGTAATATGAAAATAGTTCATCTGCCACAGTGCCCACAGCTCATAAATCTTCTTTTTGCATTAAAATAATGCCACTATATACCTTTTTGGCTGATCTGTATACCACAGTTACATGATAAACTGCGGGGTCTGCCCAGTGCTGAGTGTTCAGGTAGGAGGAGATTTCCACTATAGCCTGTATACACGCCCACATGTGTGATGTCAATATCATGTGACTTGGCTATCTCTGATAACAAGGAAATAGTCTCTCCAGTAATAGAGACCAAACTGCGCATGTGCAGCTTTACTACACTCACTGTGTATTATCTGGCCTTGCCAAGAGAGTCCCTGCAGGAGGGGGAGGATCTGTCCATACCGGATCAAAGAGCCTTTTTACACAATGCAGAGGATTAACCCCTTAAGTTCCACACTGAGTATAACAAGCATGCTATTCTGCATATACAGACTGATTTTAATGTTGTGGGTTTAGTAACAATTTAATGCATAGAATCTACCTTCTGCCTTTACAACCCCTTTAATTAGATCCTGTCTGAATTGGCCCTAGTATATGTATTAATGTGAGTTTGAGACCTTAGATTGCAATCTCCTTGTGGGTAGGGACTGATGTGAATGTACAATACGTAAAATGCTGCATAAATTGTAGGCGCTATATAAGTACCTGAAATACGTCCCTGAGAGAACCGTTCCGG
>BLSH010152999.1:256713-267952 GCA_018402905.1 Glandirana rugosa
GAACCCCCCCCCCCCCCGGGTGATCTCTGTACATTGCAGGGATTATAACAACCTTTGTTGCAGATTCCTACCTTTTGTTATTCTGAAGAAATCCCTGTGCCTCTGCTAAGTGGCTCTAATGGGTGTGGTTTAATAATTATCTGTCAGCTGTGGCAGCAGCAGTGCACTAATGAGGAAATCTGCTGGGCCTGCATCCCTTTAGACGTGTTCCTATTGGAATCATCCTGAAATCTGACTTGTATCTTAGGCAGACTTCTGGGAAAATTGATGAACCAATCACACAAATAGGAAATTATGTTTCTGGGGAGTGATCAGTTCACATTCTGTGTACAGAACAACTCCAGGTAGCCATATTGCAATGCATTCTCAGAAAATTACAGTCGCGCAGATTGCAAAGGAAAGGTCACTCACAATATGACTTGTGTCGCAATTGTACACGCTATATTATTTTTTTCTTTATTTGCTATTTTTTTCCCCACAAAAGTGGAGTTACACTTTAAATAATTTGTGTTTTTTTGGGGGTGAAGGTCTGCTTTAAGGTGATATTTATCTTAAAATATATGTAAACCCGATCTCAGTGGCATTCACCCTGGAAAAGTGAAAATATACTGTTAGTAAGGGACGTCACTGACCCACTGTCATGGTCAGGGGTCAGGCTCAGAGACCCATATCTATAGCAGTAGAGAGGTTTCCACCAACCAATATGATCAGTGCGCCAGCAGGTCACCCTGGCGGATGACATAAGCTCACCTGAGGTTTGGACTGTAAGTACTAACCGGTGTTCACCAGAGCTCCTGAAGGTTTGGTTTTTGCTGCATGTTAGTGACAGGTCGCAGTCCCCTGGATCGCCCCACCATGAGCAAGCTGGGGTCCAGTAGCAGATATAAGCAGAAGCATAGTCAGTAAACAAGCCAAAGGTCAGTAAAAAGTGGTTGCAGGTTGGAAACAAGCGTAAGTGTAGTAGAGAAACAAGCCAAGGTCAGTAACAAGTGGTGTTGAAGATACAGATGGCAGCAGGGAAAAAAGGAGTAAGATATTGGCTGGAGAAGAGCACAATAATCTGCAAAACAGGAATTTCAAAGGGGTGGCTTAAATAGGAAGTTTACGGGAGAAGCAAGGATCTCAAGGTTTACCAGAAACTAAAAAAAAAAGTATGTTTGCCCAAGGCATCCGGCAAGGAGCTGTCCAGCATCTCAAGTGGCTCAGCAAGAAGATCTTTGGCCAGATGCAGCAGAGGTCGTATGTTCAGATCCTGACACCGACCCTCTGAGCGGCCATCACCTTGGGGAGAAGAGTGGTAAGGGGAAGGATGGGTGAGTGGGTGGGAGGTGGAAAAAATGTTGAGGGCAGGGGTGGAAGGCTGAGCATTCAGGGGGAAGAGTGGTGAGGGCAGGGGTGAGTGGGTCAATGGTCAGAGGTGGGAGCTGTGAGCATAGGTGTTGGTATAAATGTTGGGAAGAGTGGTGAGGGCAGGGGTGAGTGGGTCAATGGTCAGAGGTTGGAGCTGTGAGCATAGGTGTTGGTATACATGTTGGGAAGAGTTGTGAGGGCAGGAGTGGTTCTACAGAGTTTGGGGTAGGAAGAGGGAAAACTTGAAAGGGCAAGGCTGGTGGGAAAAAGTGTAAAGGGCAAAAGGGGGTGTGGTGAGGGAGAAAATGTGTGCAGAGTAAATAAATTTATCAGTCACTTAACCACTTCAGCCCCGGAAGGATTTCCAGCTTTAGGACCGGAGCCCTTTTTGCGATTCGGCACTGCGTCGCTTTAACTGAAAATTGCGCGGTCGTGCGACGTTGTACCCAAACGAAATTTGCGTCCTTTTTTCCCCACAAATAGAGCTTTCTTTTGGTGGTATTTGATCACCTTTGCGTCATTTCTGATCGCCGCTATAAACAAAAGAAGAGCGACAATTTTGCAAAAAAACTTTTTGCTAGAATACAAATCAAAAAAAAAAATATATATAAAAACATTTTTTTTCACAGTTTTTGGCCGATTTATATTCTTCCTCATATTTGCGATAAAAAAATCGCAATCGGCGTTTATTGATTGGTTTGCGCAAAAGTGGTCGCGTTTACGGATGATGAGAATTCATTTTTGGGGTTTTTTTTTTTTTTTTTTACTAGTAATGGCGGCGATCTGCGATTTTTTGCGGTACTGCGATATTTCAGCGGACATGTCGGACTATTTTGACACTTTTTTGGGACCATTGGCATTTATACAGCGATCAGTGCTATAAAAATGCACTGATTACTGTGTAAATGCCATTGGCAGTGAAGGGGTTAACCTGCAGGGGGCGCTCTAAGGGTTAACTGTGTTCCCTGGGCGTGTTCTAACTGTAGGGGGACTGCCTTAGCTGGGGAAGGGAAGTGGTCACAGCCTCCGTATACAGGAAGGCTGTGATCACAGCCCTCCCCCCTTCACACAGAGCGGAGGTCCGTGTTTACTTACACGGACCTCCGTTCCTCCGCTCGGGGGGGCCATCGCGGGTAGCCGGCGGCAATCAAAACCGCCGCACCCGCTCCCTGGCCCTCCCCGAACACAGTGAGCGCGCCGTCGTATGGCGGCGTTTTGCGGGAACGAGCCACTTTGTCGCCGTCAATTGCCGACCGGCGGTCGGCAAGCGGTTAAAGTATAACAAGGCAAAACTTTTTTTAGTTTTGGATAGAGGGGGGGGGGGGGTTAGAACCCCTGTCAGTTTTTATTGCTGTCTGTGCCCCCGTTGGGGAGATTCCCCTCTCTATTTGTCCTGCTTACCATTATCATTGAAAGTGAAAGTAAAAGAAAACCCCAAATTTTGGGTTGTCCCCAGAAAAGTAATAGAGGGGAAATCTTCCAACGGGGATACCAGTTTTAGTGACTTGGGGGTCCCCAAGGAATTCTCTTAATTTGCAGGGATTTCCTCTCACTTCCTGTTTGGCTATGGGACAGAGAGTGAAAGGGAAATCTCCGCAATGGGACACAGATGGTGAAAATAAATCACACAGGGGTTATAACTCTCCCTTACCTTACTATATCCAAAATGAAAAAAAAAAAGTTGTGCCTATAGTTCTTCATTAAAGTAATATTAAAGTCTCGTTTTTTTTTTTTGTTTAAAAATAATAAACATGTTGTACTTCCTTGTTCTGTGTGGTGATTTTGCACAGAGCAACCCGGATCCTCTTCTTCTCGGGTCTCCCGTCGGCGCTCCTGGCTCCTCCCTCCAGCCGAGTGCCTCCACAGCAAGCAGCTTGCTATTGGGGCATCTGAACCGACCCGCTGCTCTGTGTGTCCATTCAGACACGGAGCCACCGCTGGCCCCACCCCCTCTCTCCTCATTGGCTCACTGACTTTGACAGCAGCGGAAGCCAATGGCACCTGCTGCTGTGTCTCAGCCAATCAGAACAGCTGAAGCACCTGTGCAACATTGCTGGATCGAGATGGAGCTCAGGTAAGTATTGGGGGTGCTGAGGGGGGCTGCTGCACACAGAAGATTTTTATCTTAATGCATTAAAATAAAAAATTAAATATTCTGCCTTAAGAACCACTTTAAATCTATTCCTTAATAGCCTCAGAGGATGTAGATAAACGTTTTATGTGCACAAATGCAGATGGATATTAAAAGTAGTAGTGACATCATCATTGTGCTGTGCATAGCCTTTGCAGGAAGCAGAGCTGTGGGAGGGACCCATCAGGCTCCACCCACTACAGGCTGCCTGTAGAAAACTAGAGTAGGGGGCGGAGACAAGACCAGTGCCCCTGCACAAGGAGAGAGAGCAGCAGTGAGCGGTCTTTATTACAGGAAGTCTCACACTGCACAGGTCTGGAAGAAATACACAAAGCACACCGACATAAAACCACTTCCGTACCGCCGGACGTCATATGACGTCCTTGGGTTTGAGTGGTGATATCTGAATGGTGCCTGCAGCTGCAGTCACCATTCAGATACCGTTTTTTTCAGCAGACAATTCTGCACATGATAAAAGTGGTCTTAGTGGCGGATTCGCTGCAAGATCACTTTTATCACTTTTCCGGTCATCTCTGCCACTTACCGGACCCGCCGGCAGCGGCGGAGATAATCCTATCCATCTCCTCCAGTGTCCGTGAGCCGACTGAGTGGCTGAAGCTGCTCACTCGGCTCCATAACATGGCGGGGCGGAAATGACGTCACGTGCGCCCAACAGTCTTAAAGCGCCGTTTTTTTTTTTTTTGGCCTGTCATTTTTTTCAGATTTTTCTTTTTTTTGCATTTTGAATATGAGATGTGAGGTCTTTTTGACCCCGTATCTCATATTTAAGAGGACCTGTCATGCTTTTTTCTATTACAAGGAATGTTTACATTTCTTGTAATAGGAATAAAAGTGATCAATTTTTTTTTTTTTTAAAAGAACAGTGTAAAAATAAAAAGTAATAAGCAAAATAAATAATTAAAAAAAAAAAAAATTTAAAGCGCTCCGTCCCTCCGAGCTCACGTGCAGAAGCGAACGCATACGTAAGTCCTGCCCACATATGAAAACGGCGTTCAAACCACACATGTGAGGTATCGCTGCAATCGTTAGAGTGAGAGCAATAATTCTAGCTCTAGCTCCTCTGTAAATCAAAACTGCTAACCTGTAGAATTTTTTAAACATCGCCAATGGAGATTTTTAAGTTGCAAAGTTTGTCGCCACTCCACGAGCGGACGCTATTTTGAAGCAGGACATGTTGGGTATCATTTTACTCGGCGTAACATTATCTTTCACAATACGGGAAAAAATTGGCCTAACTTTACTGTTTCTTATTTTTTAACTAAAAAACTGAATTTATTTTAAAAAAAGCACGCTTGGAAGACCGTTGCGCAAATACGGTGTGACATAAAGTTTTGCAATGACCGCCATTTTATTCTCTAGGGTGTTAGAAAAAAATATATAAATAAAGAAAGTATACACTCGCTGTTGTCCTCATACAGATAAGTGGGGCCTCCAATGCCCACAGGAGGCCACCACACAACCTAGTATGGGAAGTACTCACAGTCTGTGTGCCCACACCGGGGAACCGGTCATGGCGGGTCATACAGGAAAAACAGGTGGCCTCCTGTGGGCATTGGAGGCCCCACTTATCTGTATGAGGACAACAGCGAGTGTATACTTTCTTTATTTATTATTTTTTATAATTTTTTCTATCTCTGTTGCAGATTACAACACGCTTGCTCCTGATGAGTGGCCCCTTTTAGCCACGAAACGCGTCGAGCTACTAATGTCGTGTTTCTGCTGCCAATCTATGTCTGATGACTTACTACCATTTTTATATTTGCACGGTTATATCCAGGGCTAATACCCCAGGAATATTGGGTCATGGGCCATGCAGTCTCCTACTGTGTAATTCAATATTGCTGTGTACAGAATATGAGATTGATGGATGGGAATTTCGTCATGCCATGATATATGATCATCACTGCATGTAAAATGTATATCATGTCACCATTTTGGATCACTTTTGTGACCATATACAGTGCCTTGCGAAAGTATTTGGCCCCCTTTGAACTTTGTGACCTTTTGCCACATTTCAGGCTTCAAACATAAAGATATAAAACTGTAATTTTTTGTGAAGAATCAACAACAAGTGGGACACAATCATGAAGTGGAACGAAATTTATTGGATATTTCAAACTTTTTTAACAAATGAAAAACTGAAAATTTGGCGTGCAAAATTATTCAGCCCCTTTACTTTCAGTGCAGCAAACTCTCTCCAGAAGTTCATTGAGGATCTCTGAATGATCCAATGTTGACCTCAATGACTAATGATGATAAATAGAATCCACCTGTGTGTAATCAAGTCTCCGTATAAATGCACCTGCAATGTGATAGTCTCAGAGGTCCGTTTAAAGCACAGAGAGCATCATGAAGAACAAGGAACACACCAGGCAGGTCCGAGATACTGTTGTGGAGAAGTTTAAAGCCGGATTTGGATACAAAAAGATTTCCCAAGCTTTAAACATCCCAAGGAGCACTGTGCAAGCGATAATATTGAAATGGAAGGAGTATCAGACCACTGCAAATCTACCAAGACCTGGCCGTCCCTCAAAACTTTCAGCTCATACAAGGAGAAGACTGATCAGAGATGCAGCCAAAAGGCCCATGATCACTCTGGATGAACTGCAGAGATCTACAGCTGAGGTGGGAGACTCTGTCCATAGGACAACAATCAGTCGTATACTGCACAAATCTGCCCTTTATGAAAGAGTGGCAAGAAGAAAGCCATTTCTTAAAGATATCCATAAAAAGTGTCGTTTAAAGTTTGCCACAAGCCACCTGGGAGACACACCAAACATGTGGAAGAAGGTGCTCTGGTCAGATGAAACCAAAATCAAACTTTTTGGCAACGATGCAAAACGCTATGTTAGGCGTAAAAGCAACACAGCTCATCACCCTGAACACACCATCCCCACTGTGAAACATGGTGGTGGCAGCATCATGGTTTGGGCCTGCTTTTCTTCAGCAGGGACAGGAAAGATGGTTAAAATTGATGGGAAGATGGATGGAGCCAAATACAGGACCATTCTGGTAGGAAACCTGATGGAGTCTGCAAAAGACCTGAGACTGGGACGGAGATTTGTCTTCCAGCAAGACAATGATCCAAAATGTAAAGCAAAATCTACAATGGAATGGTTCACAAATAAACATATCCAGGTGTTAGAATGGCCAAGTCAAAGTCCAGACCTGAATCCAATCGAGAATCTGTGGAAAGAACTGAAAACTGCTGTTCACAAACGCTCTCCATCCAACCTCACTGAGCTCCAGCTGTTTTTCAAGGAGGAATGGGCAAAAATTTCAGTCTCTTGATGTGCAAAACTGATAGAGACTTCCCCAAGCGACTTACAGCTGTAATCGCAGCAAAAGGTGGCGCTACAAAGTATTAACTTAAGGGGGCTGAATAATTTTGCACGCCAAATTTTTCAGTTTTTTATTTGTTAAAAAAGTTTGAAATATCCAATAAATTTCGTTCCACTTCATGATTGTGTCCCACTTGTTGTTGATTCTTCAGAAAAAATTGCAGTTTTATATCTTTATGTTTGAAGCCTGAAATGTGGCAAAAGGTCGCAAAGTTCAAAGGGGGCCGAATACTTTCGCAAGGCACTGTATGTATCAATTATTTGCTTTTGTACATTAATAAAAAATTTTACCTATTTAATCCTCTCTCTATGTTATCCATCAATGGTACAATATGACAACCACATGCTTCATTTAAAGTCCCACTAAAACTTTTTTCCCATTGCATATTATGCAATTTTATTTAATAAAGTTTCAAGAGAGTATTAAAAAAAAAACCTACAGTTACAAAAGAAGCCCCTTTGATAGGAACGACATTTTCCCACATCTCGGAGTGATGAACGGTTTCATGAAGCGGAAGTGTCAGACTTGTAGACAATGAGTGGAACTCAGCGCACCACCAGATGCGATAGACAAATCACTTAGACAAATGATGCTGGGGGCTTCGGTCCTCATCTATCTGTCCATCTCCCAGGGAGCTTCCATTTATAATCCTGACGCCTCTCATTTTGGGGACTTGTCGCATTGTCAACAGGGCTGTCCGACACCTGATGTGGGATGGAGATTAATGACCGTGGACCTGGGTATGGAAGACTTTGATCAGTGCCACAGATGGACGTCACAAGGGGGAAGACAGCTCAGTCTCCGGAGTTGACAGATGAAGCGGAATGATGGGAACTATTAGAAGTCTCCTGATTCCGTTCTGGGGAAATGGGAATTTCACATTCCAATATATGCAACAAGGAATCCAAATGGTGGGGTGGAAAGACAGCATAGTAAAGGGGGATTCTACGTTTCCAGAGCGACCTGGAAGAGAGCAAATTGATGGAGGACCTGCATGACTAAAGGTCCGTACACACGGTAACAGTTTGTTGTACGATCATCCGACCCTTAATACGTGTGAATAGAACAGCTGACGTGCAACTGTCTTACAACAAAAGTTGGATGAGCAGACTAGAAAACTTTTGTTGTACAACAAGCGGTTGTACGACCGTTGGCTCGTGTGCACAGGAAGTTGGGCCAACAAAACTGTAAACACGCATGCTCAGAAGTCGGGAACGTCTGGAACATGGGCGTCCGCAGGTAGGGGCAAGGGGGGGCAGTTGCCCCCCCTGGAATCTGGGGTTCCCCACTAGGTTCTTATCCTCTTGAGCCATGTATGCAGTTTCTGACAGTCTCTTGGGCTATGTATGCAGTCTCTGATTATCTCTTGTGCTATGTCCGCAGTCTCTGACCGTCTCCTGTACCATGTCTGCAGTCTCTGACCGTCTCCTGTGCCATGTCTGCAGTCTCTGACTGTCTCTTGTACCATGTCTGCAGTCTCTGACTGTCTCTTGTACCATGTCCGCAGTCTCTGACCATCTCCTGTGCCATGTCCGCAGTCTCTGACCATCTCCTGTACCATGTCCGCAGTCTCTGACCATCTCCTGTATCATGTCTGCAGTCTCTGATGTCTCCTGTACCATGTCTGCAGTCTCTGACCGTCTCCTGTACTATGTCTGCAGTCTCTGATCATCTCTTGTATCATGTCTGCAGTCTCTGAGTATGTCCTGTATTATGTCTGCAGTCTCTGACCGTCTTCTGTACAATGTCTGCAGTCTCTGATTGTCTCCAGTACCATGTCTGCAGTCTCTGACCGTCTCTTGTATCATGTCTGTAGTCTCTGACCATCTCCTGCACTATGTCTGCAGTCTCTGACCGTCTTCTGTACAATTTCTGCAGTCTCTGATTGTTTCCTGTACCATGTCTGCAGTCTCTGACGGTTTCCTGTACAATGACTGTGGTCTCTGACCGCGATAATGTGATAATGACATTGTCAAAAAAGGGCAGAGAATGGGTGACCTTAAAATGATGCCCTCCCCTGAAAAAACTTCTGCGGACGCCCATGTTCTGGAAGTGTCCGTTCTGGGAAACCTACGTTGCTAATTCACAAATCTTAATGACCTGAACTTCCTCTTTATACACTCGTAGCACGTCACTATGTTAGGCTTGGTCGTACGATCGCTTAGTGCACGTCAGTACGCAAGACACAACAGCCAACATACGATTTTGGACGTCCGCTCGTACGGCCGTCGTATGAGGCTTTAGGGGAGAAATAGGTCAGAAAAAAGGTTAAAAATGTGAGTTCAATGTGGAAGGGGTTTAGGACTTACCGGATTGCAAACTGAAGGTCAGATGAGCAGGGTGGAGTTGGAAGGGTTGTTCGTATGAAGGATGCTGGGTATTTCTTCTGGAAAGTTCAGAATACAGACTACAGTAATGATGAAAATCTCATGGACTTTTTAAGACACACAATTTCCATAAATCAATAATTTTATTAAAAATTACATAAAATATAAGAAAATATTATAACAGAGTTTTATATGAAAATGAATGCACCCGATGGGAAGGTTTATCCCCCAACTCAAAACCTCTTAACCTGATACACTATGGCCATGTTCTGTCAGGTTGAAGTCAGGACTCTGTGCAGGCCAGTCAAGTTCCTCCACCCCAAACTCGGTCATCCATGTCTTTATGGACCTTGCTTTGTGCAGTGGTGCGCAGTCATGTTGGAACAGGAAGGGGCCATCCCCAAACTCTTCCCACAAAGTTGGGAGCATGAAATTGTCCAAAATGTCTTGGTATGCTAACGCCTTAAAGCCTCGTCACACGGTTCAACGGTCGTACGTACGAACGGCTCAAATCGTATGTTGGCTGTTGTATCTAGCATACTGACTGCACTACACGATCGTACGACCAAAGAAAGAACGTTCGGGTGCATGTAATTAGCATCCGGCCATTCCTGACTTCGGAGCATGCCTGTTTTGCACAATACAACTTGTTGGACCAACTTCTCTGTACACACGATACAAGGGTCGTATGACTGCTTGTTGGTACTACCAAGTTTTCTAGTTTGCTCATACAACTCCCGTTGTACGACCGTCATACATCGGCTGTTCTAATCGCGTGTACTAACGATCGATTTCGCATACAACGGTCGTTCGTACGACTTGTTGTATATGATCGTCGTCCCGTGTGTACGAGGCTTAAGAGTTCCCTTCACTGGAACTAAGGAGTCAAGCCCAACCCCTGAAAAACAACCCCACACCATAATCCTCCCTCCACCAAATGATTTGGACCAGTGCACAAAGCAAGGTCCATAAAGACATGGATGAGTGAGTTTGGGATGGAGGAACTTGACTGGCCTGCACCCCTATAGAACACCTTTGGGATGAATTAGAGCAGAGACTGCGAGCCAGGCCTTCTCATCCAACATCAGTGCCTGACCTCGCAAATGCACTCCTGGAAGAATGGTCAAACATTCCCTTAGACACTCCTAAACCTTGTGGTCGGCCTTCCCAGAAGAATTGAAGCTGTTATAGCTGCAAAGGGTGGGCCAACTCAATATTGAACCCTTAATTCATGTGTGTGTAAAGGCAGGTGTCCCAATACTTTTGGCAATATAGTGTATGTTAGATGATAATTGAACATATGGAGTGTACAGAAACACCAAGATAATCCCTCCCTTTTTGGGACTTTAAATGGGGAGACCGACTCACTCAGAAAAAAATATAATAAAATACTATTTATTGATACGTTTAAAACCACCCAAAAGGGTGATAGTTCACATCAAAAACAAAATGAAAAACAATATATATCATATGGACAATAATGACGTACAAAGACACATATGAAAAGAGGAAATATCTGGAAGATTTTAAAAAAAGACCACTAGATCTGCCAACTAATGGCAGAAGGAACCCAACGCGTTTCAGTGATGTTTGATCAGAGATCTTCTTCAGGGATGCGTGGTCAAGGTCTTAACCACTTGCCGACCGCCGATCGGCATCTGACGGCGACAAAGTGGTTCGTTATCGCAAAACGCCGTCATACGACGGCGGCTGCGATAACGCGCACTGTGAGCGCCGCAACCCAAGGAAGACGGTAATCAACCGTCTAGATCACCAGAAAAAAATTTTAGAAGGTCTATAAAGGAGAAAAGTATACACAGAAACATGCAGTAATAACAGGTATACTATATATAACAAAAAGTAAAACAAAAACTACACTTGATAGTGGGAAAACCCACCAAAATTTGCATAGTTATTTATCATAAAATAATATAAAAAAAGACTCACTCAGCCAGAGGGGTAAATTTCAGGGTTTTTCCCTCCCTAATAGAACCACAAAGACATGTGAGGTATACAAGTTAATAGTAGATTGTATGTGATATAACGGTTTTCATAACCCTGTGGACGG
>BLSH010152999.1:289299-304936 GCA_018402905.1 Glandirana rugosa
ACTCGAGCCATCGCCTCTCCCGGCTCCGGGGTTCACGGTGCAGATAAACCTCTGCTTTCTTCAATGGGGCATCCTTCTAGTCACGGTCTGCTCGGGGGGGGTTGCCTGTTCAGGGATGAAAATCGAATAAATAAATAAATAAATAAATCATGTGTGGGAGCAGTCAATTTGGTAAATCAAGGGGGAGGGGGACGCAGCAGTTGGGCATACAAATTGTGGGTGCCATGCTTCTGTTCTTGCACACGCAGGGGCGTCTCTCTAATTCATTCCGGCTCTCCTTCCGCCCCCCTCAGGGCCTCGGAGGAAGTGACAGCACATCAAAAAAAAAAAAAAAACCCCATATAATTTAAATTGCCACATTCCAGGTTTAGCGACTTTTTAATCACTGCGCATCTCGCAGGAGGTTCACTTTAATCATTTCTGGTCCCTTCCGCACACCATAGGGCCATGGGGGAAGGAGCTGCACATCATTTAAAAAAAAAAAAAATACATAGTCGCCACGCTCAGCGACTCTCACTCATTTCATGCCTCTCGCTGAGATTTCTTTTTAAAACATTTCAAGTTCCTTCAGCCTATCGCAGGGCCACAGGGGAAGGAGCTGCACATCATTTAAAAAAAAAATATATATACATAGTCGCCACGCTCAGCGACTCTTACTCATTTCATGCCTCTCGCCGAGGCTTCTGTTTCAATGTTTCAAGTTCCTTCAGCCTATCGCAGGGCCACGGGGGAAGGAGCTGCACATCATTTAAAAAAAAAACAACATAGTCGCCACGCTCAGCGACTCTTACTCATTTCATGCCTCTTGCTGAGGCTTCTTTTCAAAACATTTCAAGTTCCTTCAGCCTATCATAGGGCCACGGGGGAAGGAGCTGCACATCATTTAAAAAAAAAAACAAAAAAAACATAGAGTCACCACGCTCAGCGACTCTCACTCATTTCATGCCTCTCGCTGAGGCTTCTTTTCAAACATTTCAAACTTCCTGCAGCCTATCGCAGGGCCACGAAGGAAGGAGCGGCACATCATTTCAAAAGAAGGAAATATTTAATTTTTTTTTTTTTTTTTCTCTTTTTTAGGTCCACGCTCACAGTACTACATTGTAGATTCAGCAACTCACTTACCTCGTACATCTCGCACGTCTCGCAGTAACTTGTTCAATCAGGCACGTTTCTTCTACCAAAAATGTTTCTTTGTTATCCCTCCATTTTCTTTCAGCAATCAAGTCGCCATACTCTCACATGTAGCGACTCTCACTCACGTTGCGCCTCTCGCTGAGGCTTCATTCAAACATTTCAGGTTCCTCCAATTTCCGCAGGGCTCGGAGGAAGGAGAGGCACATCAAAATAAAACAAAAAAAAAACCCCTCATCCGGTTCAGCGATCACGCCTCATCACCCATATCACGCATCTCACTAGACCACATTTCAATCATTTCATGTGCCTTCTGCCCATCACAGGGCCACGGAGGAAGGAGTAGCACATCATTTAAAAAAAAAAAAAAAAAGTGGGCCCTCATTTCATTTCGGCCAGGGTCGTCATTTCATGTCAGGCTCCTTCCGCCCACCACAGGGCCACGCAGGAAGGAGAGGAAATATATAAAAGGCGGCATACTCCGGCAGTAGCCATTGTCTGTTGTTTCTTCTTTCAGTTCCATACGCATAAATAGGAAGGTCGGGGACACAGATACTCCGGCAGGTAGTTCACCTTTTTCACCAGGACGTGGACAATTCGAGCACCGGTTTCGTGGACCCAGATTGGTACGTAAAGAAGTTTTTTTTTTTTTTCTCTCTCTCTCTCCTCCTCTCTCCAGGCCATTAGCCATTTCGCAGCCCGGCAGGCAAGGGGTTCAGTCACGGCATCACATCAGTTTCACAACACGAGTCTTCACCATTACTTGTCACGGCAGGTCCGCTTCTCTTGAGGTGTTTTCACATCACGCGGTACTCCATTTTCATCATATTCACGCTGGTAACCGATGCCTTGCACAGCATCTGTGCCACCTCCACGTGCTGGCGGTAACAGCTCATTTCAAACCCTCGTCACCTTACGCACGCAGACTACCGCACACAGGCGGCAGGGCACGTCAACTTTTCAGGGTCCTTCACAGCATCTACGCTTCTCTCGTACTCCATCTCACAGGTCATGTCTCAAGCAGACGACATCAGGGATTACGTGTCCAACTCGCCATCGCCAACCAGGAGCTCGGATCATGGGGGGCCTTCGTCCTTGAGAGCCTGGACCATCCCCAAGCTGATGGTCAAACTGCAATCAAGGGGGATTTCTTATCCGGTCTCCGCACGGAAGGCCGAATTATACAGACTCCTCTTTCCCAGGACCTCAGGGTCTGATGCGGAGCAAGTAACCCTACGGTCGGTGGTTGCCTCCCTGGCTCAGATTCAGGGGACTTTGAGTTCTCTACTCACTTCTGGTCAGAAATTGAGGGATAGAGTGACATCGCTGGAGAATCGTCCCGCCATACCCCCACCAGTAACGGCCACAGGAACCCCTCAGGTGCCAGGAAATCCTTCCGTGCCCAATCAGGGACCAGCAACGGCAGGTACTAGCTGGGGTTCCCCCTCAGTGACCCCTGCACATTTCATCCCTGCAAATATTAAGAAGGACATTCTCGAAGGGAAAGACATTAACTTAGCCTCCCTTCTAATCGCAGCACACGACGTGGCGGACAACCGGGCATACGCTTGCGGGGACGTATCGGTTGTAGTTAAGTCCAGGGATCACAGGCTCTCCCGCAAGCTATCCATCCCTGAATTTGTGCTAGCTTTCAGCATTTTCAGGGACGTGATTTGCTCGGCCCAACAATCCAGGAGGGAGGACTTAGACCACTACCTATACGCGGTTGTAGAGTTAGGTCACAAGTACGGCGGTTCCAGCTTTTATGATTATCACCACGCTTTTTCGGCAAAGGCAGCAGCAATGTTTAGCCAGTATCAGGTGACCATGTCTTTGGGTAGCATAGACACCGAGCTATTCTGCAGGCATTTTGCAGGACCTAAAGCTCCAGTCTGCGCGAATTGCCAGTCCTCAGCACACACTACTGCTTGGTGCCCCAATGCTGAGTCTTTCTCACTACCAGGCATGCTCAAACCAGGCCCCAGCGGGGCTTCGGCTCACAGTGGTCTCAATCAAGTGGACAAGCTTGGTCGACCCATCCATTACTTAGGCAAGGCCCAGATATGTAATAACTACAATCTGGGTTCTTGCAATTACAATCAATGCATTAACTGCTTCAGGGCCCACCCCAAGTCAACATGCGCACTCAAGAAAGTCGCCGGCTCTTGACTAAGCCGGGTGAACGTCCCATTGTTGAGCACTTGGCTGTCGGATCATCCGTCACCCACGATCAGGGAATTTTTGATTAATGGTCTCACAGAAGGCTTCCACACAGGGTTCATCACCCTCCCTCAGCAGAATTTCGCTTGCCCCAACCTGAAATCGGCCAGTACTAACATGGTAGCAGTCGACTCATTACTGCAAGCAGAAGTCGACAAAGGTTTTGTCATTTCTCATCACCCCCCTTCGTGTTTTGGAGGATAAATCCCATTGGTGTGGTCAGAGGCAAATTCAACAATAAATTACGTTTAATCTACGATTTGTCGGCCCCTCATTCTTCCCAGGTACCCAGCTTGAACTCTTTAATTCCTTCCAAGGAATTCTTTCTCAAATACGCTTCGGTGGACCAGGCCATCCAACATATCATGAGGCTGGGCTCGGGGGCATGGCTTTCCAAAGCCGACATTTCGGATGCGTTCAAACTGCTGCCAATCCACCCCACACTATGGCAGTGGCACGGGATCAAATGGAGGGAGCTTTATTATTTCGCCATCAGGCTCACCTTTGGTTCTGATCGAAGGTGCCAAACAAACCCCCAACGACCTGCGTAAGTTGGTGGCGGTATTTGGAGCACTAGGTGTCCCGCTGGCAGAGAATAAGGTGGAAGGTCCAGTTAGGGAATTAGTTTTCCTGGGCATCAGGTTAAACACTCAGCTGATGCAGGCCAGTTTGCCAGCCGACAAGTTGGCCAGAATCAGACAACGCATTCACACATTTAGCGTTTCTCAAATATGTTCCAGACTTGAATTACAATCCCTCTTGGGCATGTTAAACTTTGCAATGAGGATCATTCCCCAGGGCAGAACGTTCATGTCCAGGCTATTGGCATTGTTGCCTTCAGCTCCGGACTCGGATTCGCGTATCAGACTGGACGCAGCATCTTTGGCAGATCTCGGCATGTGGGACCATTTTCTGTGTCATTGGAATGGCATTGCGATGTTCATCCCGGCTGCATCCGAGTCATCCCCAAGGGTGACGTTGGACGCGGCAGCCTTCAGGGGTTTCGCGGCCATATTCGAGACCCACTGGATGGCGGGCCCATGGCCAGAGGAGGTGTGGTCCATCCCAGGTTTCCACAAAACTTCGGCACTATTCGAGATCTACCCCATAGTGGCGGCTGCTCAGGTCTGGGGTCACTTGTGGGCAGGCCTCACGGTCACATTCATCACAGACAACCAGGCATTAGTAGAAATCATCAACAAAGGCAGATCCAATTCCCTTGTCATCATGTCTTTCCTACGCAGGCTAATGTGGCTCTCGCTACAGGGGAATTTCCACATTAATTGCAGTTTTTTAGAGGGTTGTAACAACATGGCGGCCGACGCATTGTCACGATTCAACTTTTCCTTGTTTTTCCAGCAGATGCCAGAGGCAGACGTCAGTGCCACCCCATGCCCCGATCTTTCCCTACTACGGATGGACTAAGCGCACTTCAGGCGGCTGTGAGAGGACTCATTTCAGATTCCCTCTCGGCCAACACCAAAAAAGCTTACAAAACCGCTTGGCAGACATTTCAGGCCTTCACCATCCAGCACCCCCAACCTAACCAGTTCAGCGTGGAATACATGCTGGCGTTTATTTCCTTTTGCCATTTCAAACTTAAATTATCCCACGGGACAATAAAGACTTATCTAGCGGGTATTCAACATTTCTTTTCTTTGCAACAGCCTAACATGCCATCCTTGTTCACAGCTCATCCTATCAAGGCCATTCTCAAAGGAATTCAGAAAAACAACCCACCTACAGCAACATGCAGGCTCCCGGTAACGGGGGAGTTGTTCCGCGGCATGTCAGACATGCTCTCTGGCACACCTTTTGGAAACCAAGCTAGTGTGGTCATCAAAGCGGCCATATATTTAGCCTTCTACGGGTTTCTGAGACCTAGCGAATTCACGGTTTCAGGTGCCCGCTCACGTACATTATCAGTCAGACAGCTAACGAGACACCCAGACCATTTCAGACTAAAGCTAGAAGTCAGCAAGACCCAACAACTGGGGGCAGGCACCACCATTCGTTATTTCAAGACCGGCACTGCCTGGTGTACCGTCACTGTGCTAGATAACCTGATGGCACACCTCGAGGGGTCGTCGGGAGAAGGTCCATTGCTGCCATTTCCTAAATCTCCCCTCAGAACCTCACAATTCATCAAACACATACGCATCTTGCTAGCTAGACTGAATGCGAACCCCAAAAATTACACTGGTCACTCCTTCCGGATCGGAGCAGCATGGGCCGCTTCACAACAGGGAGTGCCGGCCCACATTATCAGAAGACTAGGCAGATGGAATTCCTTTTGTTACTCTAGATACATACCTGAACCATTTGTAGAAATGTCACGGGCATGTGCTTTGTTAGCAGAATAATGAGATAACCCAATAAACTCTTTCTGGCATCCTACTTGTATCTTTTGCCCTCTTTTAGGCATACTGACCTTGTGACCACGGCACGCCTCAGGTCACTGCCATTTCACTATGGTGGCTTCCTTGTCCAGGTACGTTAAGACTCCGAGTACAAATAATATTTGTGCCCCATCCTTGGTGTCATTGGAAGGAATTGTGCCCCATTGTTGGTGTCATTAGGAGGAATTGTGCCCCAACATTGGCGTCATTGGATGGAATTGTGTGCCATTGTTGGTGTCATTAGGAGGAATTGTGCCCCATCATTGGCGTCATTAGGAGGAATTATGCCCCATTGTTGCTGTCAATGGGAGGAATCGTGCCCCATTATTGTTGTCAATGGGAGGAATTGTGCCCCATTGTTGGTGGCATTAGGAATAATTGTGCCCCATCGTTGGTGTTATTAGGAGGAAATTAGCCCCATTGTTGGTGTCAATGGGAGGAATTGTGCCCCATCGTTGGTGTCATTAGGAATAATTTTGCCCCATCGTTTGTGTTATTGGGAGGAATTGTACACCATTGTTGGTGTCAATGGGAGGAATTGTGTCTCATTGTTGGCATCAGTGGGAGGAATTGTGCCCCTTTGTTGGTGTCAGTGGGAGGAACTGTGTCTAATTGTTGGTGTCAGTGGGAGGAATTGTGTCTAATTGTTGGTGTCAGTGGGAGGAATTGTGTCTAATTGATGGTGTCAGTGGGAGGAATTGTGCCCCATTGTTGTCAGTGGGAGATATTGTCCCCCATTGTTTGTATTAGTGGATTAAATGGTGCCCCAAGGACCGGATAAAAGTAAGAAAAGGGCCGCACCTGGCCCCCCAGCCTCAGTATGGAGACCACTGGTCTAGAGACATCTGAATACTGCCAGGCACTGATGTTCCTATGAAGAATATTTTCGTATTTCAATCTTTTGGAATCATTTAGCCTGCAAACGATAGATGAGCCTAATTTAGAATCTGCCGACAAAACAATTACCAGAAAAAGTCTCCAACCTCAGACGGCTGGCGCGTGTTTTCCTAACCCAAAGCTGTCAGCATGTGAGAAGTGAATCTATATTATCCCCGGGCATAGCAGCAATTTCTCCGGAGACAAATGCATTCATCCCTGAAATGCAGCTTTGTACATACGGATTGCCCTACAACCAGGGGCATAACCATGAATCATGGGGTGATCAGCTCAAATGTAGGGCTTGAAGAAAGCAGTCCATACACCAAAATGTCCTTTATAGGATTTTCTTTATTAAAAGTAAAGTTCATACAACACACAGGAGTCTATGTATAAAACATTTGCTGGACAAATATCACATACATTTGTGCAGGCTGGAAGAATCATCCCCATACTGACGCTAATAGATTCATTCGTTTGACCATCAGCTCCATCTAGTGGTCAAAATAAGGTATATTTCCTCACTCAATTGTATTTTAGAACGCTATATTGCATTTAAGACATTAGATGGAGCTGATGCTCATAGGAGTTAATCTATTACAGGAAATATGGGGAACGTTTGCCCAGTTTGCATGAATGTGTGGGACTTTTGTGCAAGCTGAACACATTTTGCCCCATATTTTCTGTATTAGATTAATTCATATGATTGTCAGCTCCATCTAGTGGCCAAAATGTGGTATATTTTCTCACACTGAAGTAATTTTAGAAAGCTATACTGCATTTAAGGCACTAGATGGAGCTGACGCTCATACAGTGAGGGGGAAAAAGTATTTGCTCCCCTGCTAATTTTGTAGGTTTGCCTACTGACAAAGAAATGATCAGTCTATAATTTTAATGGTCGGTTTATTTTACCAGTGAGAGACAGAATAGCAACAAAAATATCCAGAAAAACGCATTTCAAAAAGTTATAAATGAATTTGCATTTTAATGAGTGAAATAAGTATTTGACCCCTTCACAAAACATGACTCAGTAGTTGGTGGCAAATCCCTTGTTGGCAATCACAGAGGTCAGACGTTTCTTGCAGTTGGCCACCAGGTTTGCACATCTCAGGAGGGATTTTGTCCCACTCCTCTTTGCAGATCCTCTCCAAGTCATTAAGGTTTTGAGGCTGATGTTTGGTAACTCGAACCTTCAGCTCCCTCCACATATTTTCTATGGGATTAAGGTCTGGAGATTGGCTAGGCCACTCCAGGATCTTAATGCGCTTCTTCTTGAGCCACTCCTTTGTTGCCTTGGCCGTGTGTTTTGGGTCATTGTCATGCTGGAATACCCATCCACCACCCATTTTTAATGCCCTGGCTGAGGGAAGGAGGTTCTCACCCAAGATTTGACTGTACATGGCCCCGTCCATCGTCTCTTTGATGCAGTGAAGTTGTTCTGTCCCTTAGCAGAAAAACACCCCAAAGCATAATGTTTCCACCTCCATGTATGATGGTGGGGGTGGTGTTCTTGGGGTCATAGGCAGCATTCCTCCTCCTCTAAACACGGCGAGTTGAGTTGATGCCAAAGAGTTTGATTTTGGTCTCCTCTGACCACAACTCTTTCACCCAGTTCTCCTCTGAATCATTCAGATGTTCATTGGCAAACATCAGACGGGCTGTACATGGGCTTTCCTGAGCAGGGGGACCCTGCGGGCGCTGCAGGATTTCAGTTCTTCACGGTGTAGTGTTACCAATTGTTTTCTTGGTGACTGTGGTCCCAGCTGCCTTGAGATCATTGACAAGATTCTCCCTTGTAGTTCTGGGCTGATTGCTCACCGTTCTCATGATCATTGAAACTCCACAATGTAAGATCTTGCATGGAGCCCCAGACCCAGGGAGAGTGACAGCTATTTTGTGTTTCTTCCTTTTGTGAATAATCGCACCAACTGTTGTCACCTCTCACCAAGCTACTTGGCGATGGTCTTGTAGCCCATTCCAGCCTTGTGTAGGTCTACAGTCTTATCCCTGACATCAATGGACAGCTCTTTGGTCTTGGCCATGGTGGAGAAATCTCTTATACAGGTAACAAGCTGAGATTAGGAGCACTCCCTTTAAGAGAGAACTCCTAATCTCAGCTCATTACCTGTATAGAAGGAAGACACCTGGGAGCCAGAAATCTTGCTGACTGATAGGAGATCAAATTCTTATTTCAAATTCAAATCAATTTATAACTTTTTTGAAATGTGTTTTTCTGGATATTTTTGTTGTTATTCTGTCTCTCACTGTTAAAACAAACCGACCATTAAAATTATAGGCTGATCGTTTCTTTGTCAGTGGGCAAACATACAAAATCATCAGGGGGTCAAATACTTTTTACCCCCTCACTGTAAGTTACATGACCGTAGGCATGGGGTAAACGTTGGTGAATTAACCCCGGTGTTACCAAACACCATTAGCAGCTCTCAGAGGAATGTCGATCATTTAGGTTGCATTCACAGCTGGGCGTTTTGTAGTTGGAAGCCTGAAGCTACAAAACGCTGGAGGGAAAAAAAATCAATGATTCTCTATGGAGATGGTTCACATCTCCACTCCAAAACGCCTGAAGCCAAAAGCCTGAAAACGCCTGAAGCTCAAACAAGTTCTGGAAGTATTTTTTTAGCTTAATTTGGGTGTTTTTCTACTTTTTACGTTGGTGACCTTTTCACCTGTACAAAATCGCGGTAAAAATCGCATGTATTTCTGCCTGAAAACGCTACGCCCAAGTGTGAATGCAGCCTGATTGTTTGCTGAACTCCATTTTATTTTGGCGATGAGCAGGCTGGTTGTATAAAGAAGCCGCGTCTTGTTTCATCTTCAGATAAAGTAATCACAGCTTCTGAGATGAGATGTTCACTCTGGCGATGGGGCAGGGGATAAAATACTTTTTTCCCTCACTGTTGGAATTCATTTATTGCAGAAAATATGGGTAAAATTTGCCGAGCCTGCACAAATGTGTGTGACTTTCGTGCAGGCTGGACAAATTCTCTCCCACATTTTTTGTAATAGATAAATTCCTATGACCATCAGCTCCATCTAGTGGCCAAAATGAGGTACTTTTTCTCGCTGAATTTGTTTTAGAACACTAAATGGAGCTGATGCTCATAGGAGTTATTACAGGAAATATGGAGCTAATCTGCCCAGTCTGCATGAATGTGTGTGACTTTCATGCATGCTGGATGTATTTTCCCAATATTTTCTATAATAGATTAATTCCTATGACCATCATAGTGGCCAAAATGAGGTATATTTTCTTGCTGAATTTGTTTGAGAAAGCTATACTGCTTTTAAGACACTCGATGGAGCTAACACTCATAGGAATTAATTTGTTAAAGAAAATATGTGTAAAATTTGTCCAGCTTGCATGAGTGTGTGCGACATTCCTCCAACGACACCAAAGACCTCCAAAAGACCCCAAAGGGTTACATTCCCAGGGGTAGCAGTGTCAACTGCAACCGACAGGAGTCATCTTCTTAATCAAGGGCAGGCAGCAGCAGAGCTGTCCGCATAGTCAGTACACTACTAGGGAGCTGTGGATAAAATAGTATCGTTTTAGTGGAAATATTAACCACTTGACCTCCGGAAGATTTACCCCCCTTCATGACCAAGCTATTTTTTGCAATACAGCACTGCGCTACTTTAACTGACAATTGCACCGCCATGGAATGCTGTGCATACATAAAATGTATATAATTATTTCCCCACCAGTAGAGCTTTCTTTTGGTGGTATTTGACCACCTCTGGGTATTTTTTTGTGGTATAAAGGAAAAAAGACTGACATTTTTGAAAAAAAAAAAAACAATATTTTTTACTTTCTTCTATAAAACACATCCAATAAAATACATTTAAAAAATCTAATTTCTTCATAAATTTAGGCCAATACATATTCTGCTACATATTTTTGGTAAAAAACCCCAATAAGCGTATATTGGTCGGTTTGCGCAAAATGTATAGCAACTACAAACTATGGAATATATACTGGAAATTTTATTTATTTATTTTATACTAGTAATGGTGGTGATCAGCCACTTATAGTGGGACTGCGATAGTATGGTGGGCAATCTGACACTAACTGACACTTTGTGGGAACCATTGACACTAATACAGTGATCGGTGCTAAAAATATGCACTGTCACTGTACTAATGACATTGGCTGGGAAGGGGTTAACATCAGAGAGCGATCAAAGGGTTAACTGTGTGCCTAGCCAGTTTTTATGTGTGTACTGTGAGGTGTTTTAACAAAGGGATTTGCTTTGCACGGAAACAAAAAACTGCCACATCTCCACTGACAGGACAGACCTCTGTGGTGTCTTCCTCCTCGCCAACCAGCGGTGCCGGCGGTTATCCATTGCCTGGCACCCGCTGATCGGCTTGTACTGTGACTAATGTGCTCCCCTACCTGGAACAGCAGAATCACGTATATATATGGAAATCTGCGCAGCCGCCCCGCACTGCAGAAGTAAAGCTACAGTGCGCGGTCGACAAGTGGCTAATAATAATCTGTTTAATAAATTATAATAATAATATAATAAAGAGAGCACCTATGATATTTTATATTAGGACAAATGGTGTTTGTTCTTGTATATAATTGCTAAATACCCCTAGTATAATTATTTTTTGAACTCTAGCTTCTTTAAACTTTTAGTCTGACGTTTATTAAGTGTCTCCATCTTTTAATAATATTCCAATCCAGCATATTGCCATAAACTACTTCAATTTATTAAATCTGCAAATTAATTTAACACCTTTTCTTGGCATTTTTAAGAATGAGAGGTTTACAGTGCTTGTATGTACCAGCGTTGGCAGGGCCGGCCCTACCATGGGTCCCAGTGGGTCCATTGGACCCAGGCAACACTTTGAGTGGGACAGCAAATTGAACCACGACTGCCTCTCCTTCTCTTCTATTTACCCAGCAAATTGACGACCAACATTTTTTTTCCAGCAGTTATGTGTGTCATGATGACAACTGCCCCCCCGGCTGCTCCGCCTGTCCCTATACTACCCTAGCCCATCCCTATACTGCCCTAGCCTGTCCATATACTACCCTAGCCTGTCTTTATACTACCCTAGGCTGTCCATATACTATCCTAGCCTGTCTATATACTACCCTAGCCTGTCCATATACTACCCTAGCCTGTCCCTATACTACCCTAGCCTGTCCCTATACTACCCTAGCCTGTCCATATACTGCTCTAGCCTGTCCCTATACTGTCTTAGCCTGTCTATATACTACCCTAGCCTGTCTATATACTACCCTAGCCTGTCTATATACTACCCTAGCCTATACTACCCTAGCCTGTCCATATACTACCCTAGCCTGTCCATATACTACCCTAGCCTGTCCATATACTACCCTAGCCTGTCCATATACTACCCTAGCCCGTCCCTATACTGCCCTGGCCTGTCCATATACTGCCCTAGCTCGCCCCTTGGAATTGAACATAGTGGTATGTCATATAATTTTGCATATACAAGGTGCTGTTGCATGTAAATCTGACTTCCTGATAAATTTAATTTTAGTTTTAATTAATCATGATATAAAATAATGGATGTGGGGGCCTTTTGGTGGGCGTATTTTTTTTTTCTTGGGGGGGGGGGGGTCTGCATTTCATCCTTGGACCCAGGCAGCACAATGTCTTGGGCCAGCCCTGAGAGTTGGTTGTGTTGGCCATGGCGTGAAGAAAGAGAAAAAGGAAGAAAGAAAGAGAAAAATAAATGAATAAAAGAAGGAAAAAATGAAAGAAAAAGAAAGGAGGAAAAAAAGAAGGAAAGAAAGGAAGAAGAAATAAAAAGAAAAAAGAGAAAGAAGGAAATAAAGAAGGAAAGAAAAAAAAGGAAGAAAGCAATAAGGAAAGTAGGAAAGAAAGAAGGAACAAAGGAAGGTAAGAAGGAAAGAAAAAGCAAAAGAAAGAAAGAAGGAAAAAAAGGGAAGATGGAAAAGGGGAAAGAAAAAAAAGAAAGAACGGAAGAAAGAAAGAAAGAAAGAGATAAGGTTAGGATGTGGAGAAAATAAAGAAATAAAAAGAAAGAGAGAAAGAAGGAAATAAAAGAAGGTAAGAAGATAAGAAAATGAAAAAAGCTAAGAATGAAAGCAATAAGGAAACAAGGAAAGAAAGCGTGAAAGAAGGAAATGAAAGAAGGTAAGACGATAAGAATGAAAGAAAGAAGGTAAAAAGGAAAGAAGGAAGGAGAGAAGGAGAGAAAAAAAAAGAAAGAAAGAGAAAAGATTAGGATGTGGAGAAAATGAAGGGGGAAGAAGAGGTCAATGGAGGCAAGAAAAGGAAAAGAGGAAGGAAAGAAGGAAAGAAAATAAAAAAAAGCGGAAAAAAGAGGGAAATGAAGGAAGAAGAAATACAAAGAAAGAAAGAAAGAGAAAGAAGGAATGAAAGAGGGAGAGAAGGAAATAAAGAATGAAAGAAAAAGAAAGGAAGAAAGAAAAAAGGGAAAAAAAGAAGGTAAAAGGGAAAGAAGGAAAGAAAGAGAAAAGATTAGGATGTGGAGAAAATGAATGGGGAAGAGGTCAATGAAGGCAGAAAAAGAAAGGAGGAAGGAAAGAAAAAAAAAGAGGAAAAAAAGAAGGAAAGGAAGGAAGAAGAAATAAAAAGAAAGAAAGAAAAAGAAGGAAAGAAAAAGAAAGAAGGAAATGAAAGAAGGTAAAAGGGAAAGAAGGATCAGGGGGGAGAAAGAAAGAAAGAAAGAAAGAAAGAAAGAAAGAAAGAAAGAAAGAAAGAAAGAAGGAAAGAAAGAAAGAAAGAAAGAAAGAAAGAAAGAAAGAAAGAAAGAAAGAAAGAAAGAAAGAAAGAAAAGATTAGGATGTGGAAAACATGAATGGGGAAGAGGTCAATGGAGGCAAGAAAAAGAAAGGAAGAAGGAAAGAAAGAAAAGAGGAAATAGAGAAGGAAAGGAAGTAAGAAGAAATAAAAAGAAAGATAGATAAAGAAGGTAAGAAGATAAGAAGGAAAGAAAGAAGGAGAGAATGAAGAAGGAAAGTAGGGAAGAAAGAGAAAATATTAGGATGTGGAGAAAATGAATGGGGAAGAGGTAAATGGAAATAAAAAGCTAATAATAAGAGACAAAGTAGATTTGTTTAATTTATATATTGTATATTTCATTGATTTGACACTACCACTGCTGCCCTCTAGGTGGAGCTCTGGCAATGTCACCAAGGCAGAGGCTCCTTAGGAAAGGACATTGATATTCTCAGGCAGATAATACACATTGCAGTCATGGAAACCACATATAATACATTAGAAGTGAAAAATTGGAAACTGGAAAATGTAGAAGAGAAAAATATTTTCTTTTTGTCAATAGCATGAATCAAAACAGAGCAAGGACGCAGCTTGGCGAGCTCAATATATCTACTGACAGCCATTAATGGTTATTCGGTGACGCGAAGCCTAACTCAAAGTGCACAGAATTCATATGAATATCTAAGAAAATAGGAGATGGCTTTGTGTCCATAAAGCCCCCACTTTTATCTTACGGGGTCACAGACATGAGACGCTGGGGGTTATTTCATTTGTTTCTGTCCAAGAAGGCAAACAAATATGTAAGTGGGGTCATGTGCAGGGTATGGTTAGAAATACAGATCTATAGACAGGTCTGGCAAGTCTCAAAATCAATATTAAGCACAGCTGTAAAGTGTTCTTACATAACCCAATGACCTTCAATCACATCCTTTAAAGGGGTTTCTAGTAAAAGAAAAAAAAAAATCCTAGCAGTATAACGTTCACTGTCTTTTACTAAAGCTGGAGAGTGCAAATCTGGTGCAGCTGTGCATGGTAGCCAATCAGCTCCTGACGTTAGCTTGTTTAGCTGAGCTTTGACAAAAAAACCTGGAAGATGTCTCTTCATTCACAAGGCCATTCGCAAATAATCCCTGTAATTTATCTGATATACCGCATGTATTTACTATGATTTTCAGTTCCATCTAGTGGCCACAATGTGGCATTTTCCTGAAATACCTTAATCTGGAAAATACCACATTATGGCCACTATTTGGAGCTGATAATTATAGGACATACAAGGATGTTTGGCTTTTATTCATTTGAAAGTATGAGATTAGAGATTTCGTATCCTGTGGCACAACACATATAGTGTTTATATTAGAATGCCCCTGTAAATTGCAGTATGTAGGGAGGACAAACAGAAAACTACACGTTAGTACGAAACGAACATAAAACATGGGGTTGTGAAGCATAGTGTATCCAGACACTTCAAAGAAAAGCACAATAAGGATCCTAGTGGTCTGACTTTTTATGGCATTGATTGCGTCAAACCACATTGGAGAGGAGGTGATGAGATAAATCAGTGGTCCTCGGGACCCACTAACAGGCCAGGTTTGCAGGATAACTGAAATGCATCACAGGTGATATCATTTGCTGCTCAGTGATTGCAGTATTCTAGTCGCATCTCCCCAAGGTAATACTTAACCAGTAGAGATCCGCGCTATAGACGAAAGACGTCTTCAGCGCGGATCTGAATCTCCGGGACGACGTCTATTGACGTCCGCCCCTTAACACGCCCCCTGCGCGCTCTCACGAGCGGCGGCGGCGCGCGAGCGGCGGCGCCGCACGCTGCGTGGGCGTGCCCGCGGGTCGGGCGGACTCGATGTCCGCTCCTGACCCGCGATCGCCTTACAGAGCTGTAGAACGGGGAACCGCTGATGTAAACACAGCGGTTCCCCGTTCTGTGAGAGCCTCTAAGTCTAGGCGCGACTTCTGCAGAAAGCAGATATCGCGCCTAGAGATGACCAATTCATAATGGAACCCCTCTACGCTGATCTTATGACGTTAGTGACTCGTCGTTTACTATAGTGGACACTACGTAAAGTCAATAGGACGTTTGGACCGGACAATCACCCAGGGCTCCTGGTGACTAAATAGAGTAGTGGAGGAGAGGTTACACCAAACTGCGTTAGTTACGGTATTTTTCAGTCTGGTGATCCTAGGAATAACACGAAAAGAAACTTCACAGACCTATGTGATACGAAG
>BLSH010152999.1:305053-323755 GCA_018402905.1 Glandirana rugosa
TTTGCGCAAACCAATCAATAAACGCCGAGTACGATTTTTTTTACCAAAAATATGTAGAAGAATATAAATCGGCCAAAACCGATGAATAATTGTTTGTTTTATTTTTTATTTTTGGATATTTATTAGAGCAAAAAGTAAAAAATATTGTTATTTATTCAAAATCGTTGCTCTTTGTTTGTTTATGGCGCAAAAAATAAAAACCGCAGAGGTGATCAAATACCACCAAAAGAAAGCTCTATTTGTGGGAAAAAAAGGACATCAATTTTATTTGGGTACAGCGTCGCACGACCGCGCAATTGTCATTCAAAATGCAACAGCGCTGAAACCTGAAAATTGGTCTGGGCAGGAGGGGGGTTTAAGTGCCCAGTAAGGAAGTGGTTAAAATCTGGCCTGTTGGTGGGTCCTGAGGACCGGAGTTGAGAACCACTGGGATAAAGGATATTTAAAAAAAAAAAGAGACTCAATGAATTTATCAATTAGAAACTTTACAACTTGAAGGTCTTAATATAGATATATACACTGATTTCAATTATTTTCTCAGTCATTTTAAATGTAAAAAAAGGGGGGGTGGGGGGTGTTTGGGGCTTTAAAGTGTTACTAAACCCAGTAATATGAAAATAGTTAATCTGCCCCTCCACAGTGCCCACAGTTTATACATCTTCTTTTTACATTAAAATGCTGTCACTATATACCTTTTGGGATGATCTGATACCATGGTTTCCTGATAGCCTGCACAGTTTGTCCAGAGCTGTGTGTTCAAGTAGGAGAAGTTTTCCACTACAGCCTGTATACACGCCCACATGTGTGATGTCAATATCATGTGACCTGAACAGTTCAACTGAAACAGGAAATGTTCTATTCAACATAAGAACCCAAACTGAGCATGTGCAGCTTTACCACCCTGTTCTGTATTATACAGACTTGCTCAGACTGACAGTGCCGGAGGGAAGGATCTGTCCATACAGGATAACACAGCCTTTTTTAAACAATGCTGAGGATTAACCCCTTAAGTTCCACAGTGAGTATAACAAGCATGCTATGCTGCGCATACAGACTGATTTTACTGTTGTGGGTTTAGTAACACTTTAAATGAGACGCATGGGCAATATACGTCTCAATCCCTGATTGAGTATAACAATACAAGTTGGGACTTTAAATGAGGCATATTCCATTAGGCTAGAAACAAGTCAATCAATGATCAAATAAATATGTATTTATTGTCTAAAAAAAAGACATAACATGATCTCCTTGTTCCTTGCAAAAATTCATGAGTATATAGATTACATACAATAAATATATTAATAACATAATCTCATGGTCCCTTGCAAAAATTCATGATTTTACAGATTACATATAATAAAAGAACCTTTGTCAGGATAGGAGGTCATAACATGAAAGTACATTGATTGATGCAGCATAAAATATAATCTTCCATGGTCTTAAAGAGAGAGTGTTGAAATAATCCCAGCTATAATAAAATATAATTAACCATCTATATTGAACAGCAAGATGTTTCCATATATGCCCGACACGTTTCAGGGGTGTAACCACTTCCTCAGGGGCGGGTGCACCTAAAACGATAAAAAGGAGTATAGGTCAGTCAATATAATATAATATGAACCTGTGTAGTGGGAAAAAGGTAGGTTACTCTCCAGTAACATGTAAGGGATGATAATCATCTACCCCCCACAAATACTCACATAAAAGTGAAGCTTGGACCATATGAGACCGTAACCTGGAGGCTGCCAGTGATGTCAGTGCCAGGAGCTGTGGCAATTGGAGCAGTCGGGGGAGCGGGCATACACATCCCCACATGGAGAATTAGAGTGTTTGTTGTTTAAAGGTGATGATATATGTACACTCCATATCTGTAAATTCCACAAAATTGGATATAAATGTGTGCTATGAACAATAGATACATAATAGTACCCAATATCCCAGATGAGAGTGCTTACATAAAGGATAATATGTGAACAGGTAAGCATCACAAGGAAAGGAAAGCTCCATGAAAAAAGGAAGACCATATCCAAGTGCAAGTATTGTGGCAGTAAGCCAAACATACAAGGCTTATTTCTAGCCTAATGGAATATGTCTCCTTTAAAGTCCCAACTTATTGTATTGTTTTAGTCATTTTTAATCTATATAGACAGTTTTTTTTTTTATACATAATTTTGCACACTTAACATGGGCACATAGGATAACATGGAGACATAGGATAACATGGGCACATAGGATAACATGGACACATAGGATAACATGGACACATAGGATAACATGGAGACATAGGATAACATGAACACATAGGATAACATGGAGACATAGGATAACATGAACACATAGGATAACATGGAGACATAGGATAACAGGAACACATAGGATAACATGGACACATAGGATAACATGGACGCATAGGATAACATGTACACATAGGATAACATGGACACATAGGATAACATGGACGCATAGGATAACATGTACACATAGGGTAACATGGACACATAGGATAACATGGACACATAGGATAACATGAACACATAGGATAACATGGACGCATAGGATAACATGGACGCATAGGATAACATGTACACATAGGGTAACATGGACACATAGGATAACATGGAGACATAGGATAACATGGACACATAGGATAACATGGACACATAGGATAACATGATGACATAGAATAACATGAACACATAGGATAACATGAACACATAGGATAACATGGACGCATAGGATAACATGAACACATAGGATAACATGAACACATAGGATAACATGGACACATAGGATAACATGGACACATAGGATAACATGGACGCATAGGATAACATGGACACATAGGATAACATGGACGCATAGGATAACATGAACACATAGGATAACATGGACACATAGGATAACACGAACACATAGGATAACATGAACACATAGGATAACATGGACACATAGGATAACATGGACACATAGGATAACATGGACGCATAGGATAACATGGACACATAGGATAACATGGACACATAGGATAACATGAACACATAGGATAACATGAACACATAGGATAACATGGACGCATAGGATAACATGGACGCATAGGATAACATGGACACATAGGGTAACATGGACACATAGGATAACATGAACACATAGGATAACATGGACGCATAGGATAACATGAACACATAGGATAACATGGACACATAGGATAACATGGACACATAGGATAACATGGACACATAGGATAACATGGACGCATAGAATAACACGGACACATAGGATAACATGAACACATAGGATAACATGGACACATAGGATAACATGGACGCATAGAATAACATGGACGCATAGGATAACATGGACGCATAGGATAACATGGACACATAGGATAACATGGACACATAGGATAACATGGACACATAGGATAACATGGAGACATAGGATAACATGGACGCATAGGATAACATGGACACATAGGATAACATGGACACATAGGATAACATGGACGCATAGGATAACATGGACGCATAGGATAACATGGACGCATAGGGTAATATGGACGCATAGGATAACATGGGTGCATAGGATAACATGGACACATAGGATAACATGGACACATAGGATAACATGAACACATAGGATAACATGGACGCATAGGATAACATGGACACATAGGGTAACATGGGTGCATAGGATAACATGGGCACATAGGATAACATGAACACATAGGATAACATGGACGCATAGGATAACATGGACACATAGGGTAACATGAACACATAGGATAACATGGACGCATAGGATAACATGGACGCATAGGATAACATGGGTGCATAGGATAACATGGACGCATAGGATAACATGGACGCATGGGATAACATGGACGCATAGGATAACATGGACGCATAGGATAACATGGAGACATAGGATAACATGGACACATAGGATAACATGGACACATAGGATAACATGGACACATAGGATAACATGGGCGCATAGGATAACATGGACGCATAGGATAACATGGACGCATATGATAACATGGACACATAGGATAACATGGGCACATAGGATAACATGGGCACATAGGATAACATGAACACATAGGATAACATGGACGCATAGGATAACATGAACACATAGGATAACATGGACACATAGGATAACATGGACGCATAGGATAACATGGACGCATAGGATAACATGGACACATAGGATAACATGGGCACATAGGATAACATGGACGCATAGGATAACATGGGCACATAGGATAACATGGGCACATAGGATAGCATGAACACATAGGATAACATGAACACATAGGATAACATGGACACATAGGATAACATGGAGACATAGGATAACATGAACACATAGGATAACACGGACACATAGGATAACACGGACACATAGGATAACATGGACACATAGGATAACATGGACACATAGGATAACATGGAGACATAGGATAACACGGACACATAGGATAACATGGACACATAGGATAACATGGAGACATAGGATAACATGGACACATAGGACAACATGGAGACATAGGATAACATGGACACATAGGATAACACGGACACATAGGAGAACACGGACACATAGGATAACATGAACACATAGGATAACATGGACGCATAGGATAACACGGACACATAGGATAACATGGACGCATAGGATAACATGGACACATAGGATAACATGGACACATAGGATAACATGGAGACATAGGATAACATGGAGACATAGGATAACATGAACAAATAGGATAACATGGACACATAGGATAACATGGACACATATGATAACATGGACACATAGGATAACATGGACACATAGGATAACCCGGACACATAGGATAACATGAACACATAGGATAACATGGACACATAGGATAACCCAGACACATAGGATAACATGGACACATAGGATAACATGGACACATAGGATAACATGGACACATAGGAGAACATGGAGACATAGGATAACATGGACACATAGGATAACCCTGACACATAGGATAACATGAACACATAGGATAACATGGACACATAGGATAACATGGACACATAGGATAACATGAACACATAGGATAACACGGACACATAGGATAACACGGACACATAGGATAACACGGACACATAGGAAAACATGGACACATAGGATAACACGGACACATAGGATAACATGGACACATAGGATAACACGGACACATAGGATAACATGGACACATAGGATAACACGGACACATAGGATAACACGAACACATAGGATAACACGGACACATAGGATAACACGGACACATAGGATAACACGGACACATAGGATAACACGGACACATAGGATAACATGGACACATAGGATAACATGGACACATAGGAGAACATGGACACATAGGATAACATGAACACATAGGATAACACGGACACATAGGATAACACGGACACATAGGAAAACATGGACACATAGGATAACACGGACACATAGGATAACACGGACACATAGGATAACATGGACACATAGGATAACATGGACACATAGGAGAACATGGACACATAGGATAACATGAACACATAGGATAACACGGACACATAGGATAACACGGACACATAGGATAACACGGACACATAGGATAACATGAACACATAGGATAACATGGACACATAGCATAACACGGACACATAGGAGAACACTGACACATAGGATAACATGAACACATAGGATAACATGGAGACATAGGATAACACGGACACATAGGATAACATGGACACATAGGATAACATGGACACATAGGATAACATGGAGACATAGGATAACACGGACACATAGCATAACATGGACACATAGGAGAACATGGACACAAAGGATAACATGGACACATAGGATAACATGGAGACATAGGATAACACGGACACATAGGATAACATGGACACATAGGATAACATGGACACATAGGACAACATGGACACATAGGATAACACGGACACATAGGAGAACACGGACACATAGGATAACATGAACACATAGGATAACATGGAGACATAGGATAACATGGACGCATAGGATAACACGGACACATAGGATAACATGGACGCATAGGATAACACGGACACATAGGATAACATGGAGAAATAGGATAACACGGACACATAGGAGAACACAGACACATAGGATAACATGAACACATAGGATAACATGAATACATAGGATAACATGAATACATAGGATAACATGAATACATAGGATAACATGGACACATAGGATAACATGGAGACATAGGATAACATGGAGACATAGGATAACATGGAGACATAGGATAACATGGACACGTAGGATAACATGGAGACATAGGATAACATGGACACATAGGATAACATGGAGACATAGGGTAACATGGAGACATAGGATAACCTGGAGACATAGGATAACATGGAGACATAGGATAACATGGACACATAGGATAACATGGACACATAGGGTAACATGAACACATAGGATAACATGGACACATAGGATAACATGAACACATAGGATAACCTGGAGACATAGGATAACATGGACACATAGGATAACATGGACACATAGGGTAACATGGACACATAGGATAACATGGACACATAGGATAACATGGAGACATAGGATAACATGGACACATAGGATAACCTGGAGACATAGGATAACATGGACACATAGGATAACATGGACACATAGGGTAACATGGACACATAGGATAACACGGACACATAGGATAACATGGAGACATAGGATAACATGGACACATAGGATAACACGGACACATAGGAGAACACGGACACATAGGATAACATGGAGACATAGGATAACATGGACACATAGGAGAACATGGACACATAGGATAACATGAACACATAGGATAACATGGACACATAGGATAACATGAACACATAGGATAACATGGACACATAGGATAACATGGAGACATAGGATAACATGGACACATAGGATAACATAATGGGGGGTTTATTGACTGTAGAAAAAAATGTCTGCAGCTAAAAACAGCTGCGGTAAAACAGTCAAAAAACGTCCTGTGTGCATGAGGCCTTATTGTGCACGACTGACGTCGCTCCGACTTCAGAAAAGGTTCCTGTGCTACTTCAAGGCCACTTCTCTTCAAAGAATGTTTATTGAAGATTTTACATGGATACAAATCAGAGGCTGACAATTTGGCAGGTGTAAAAAGAGTGAAACAGCAAACCATAAACGGAGGGCAAGAAGTTAATACAGTCAGCATACATTGTACAAGCTTCAGTCCAAGTCAGCCTAGAGACAGAAGGCCCAACAAAGTCCGGGTAGCTGGAACTCCTTGCTGACCATGGTCCGGTCTCCCCAAGCAATACGTTTTAGCTATTCTTGGGAGAAGGCGGGCAGGGCCCCCAGTCCCCCAGCACCCCGAAAGGGAACTTGCTGTGCTGAGACCACAGGCACCGCCCGCCCCCATCACTATGGGAAGCCCAGGACCATCTGCTGGCCCCAGAGGGTCTGAGGGGAAGGCTCGGCCGAGATTATGCATAGTAGGAACTGTCCAAGGATTCTTCTCCCCAGAATCAACTATCATTACCTGCAGATAAGGAAGAAAAGAGCCAAGGAGGGGGGAAGAGAGAAGGGAAAAGGAAGAGAGGCTTATAGAGCCTAAGAGAGAGAGAGAGAGAAAAGTGTTGTGCCAAACCTGTCGCCCCCCCCCTTTAAGATCAAGGCGACTTCTATCCGACTTGTGCCCATAGAATTCAATGGAAGTCGCCTCCAAGTCGGATCCTCATCTGTATTGAAACTACTTTACAGGAAAACAAAAATAATTTACCCAGGTAAAAGGAATGATGTCAGAAGAGCTTTTCACCCCATATCTCTGTGTATTTCTTTGTTTTCTTACATCCTGCCCATCTTCCCCAAATGATGTTAAATCTTTCAGTTTGGTCCTCTTTACTACTTCATAGATATTCTATTTTATATGTATACTCTACTCTTTTAAAGGCTGCAATCTTTCTTGGTCTACCTAACCTTGGCTTGGTATTGAGAGATACCCAAATTTTCTACTTCTTAATAAACGATTGAGCCGTACTGACTGGCATGTTCAAGTCTTTGGATATCTTTTTATATCCTTGTCCATCTTTATAAAGTTCCATTGCCTTGTTACGCAGGTCTTTTGACAGTTCTTTTCTGCTCCCTGTGGCTCAGTATTTAGCTTGCTCAGTGCATGCACATGAGAGCTAACAAGCTCATTGACTATACACAGACATTAATTGCAATTTAAAAAGCCCCAGATGTGGGAAATTAACCTTTAATTGCCATTATAACCTGTGTGTGTCTGTACCAAGGCCAAACATTCCAGGGGATGGAACTATTCATCAGGGCCATTTGGGTGATTTATTTTATCATTATGATTTAAAAAGGAGCCAAACAACGATGTGACAATAAATGGCTTCATATAATCACTATCCTTAAATAAAAGACAATTTTTGTGGCATGATCAGTCATATTGTCAATATCAATGCCAACGTTTCACGATTTCTGCCAGGGGGATGCAAATTTTTGAGCACAACTCTATGTCCCTATGGAACGATTTCCCTTTTTTCCTGTTCAGAAGACAAACATAACATATTTTGACCTTCCATCATTTTATATTCCAGTGAAGAGGTGCATAACAACTGTTGTATTTATGGGGCCCCATAGCCAAAGTTTTATGGGGATCCCCAGTAATCTCTCTTTGTGACATTTGTGCCGATTGAATGGTGTCATTGATTTTAGCATATAATTATAAGAGAGCTGTCAGCATAGTCAGGACATTACTGAGGACCGGTGCTGAGGATAGAAAGTGCTAGGGAAGAGCAACAGTGCAGGGAATTATCTTTCCATTTACTTAGTGGCTACCAACACTTTTCAGCTTTGACTGATACTTTTTGGAATATAACATCTTAGGGCTCTGGTGTAAATTCTAAATCCTTCCACCACCCCAACCAGCAAGTGTGGAACTCTGTGGCTTAGTGGTCAGTGAAAGTAAAAAAGGATATTGTTAATTTATTTTACATACAGTCAGGTCCATAAATATTGGGACATTGACACAGTTCTAATATTTTTGGCTCTATACACCACCACAATGGATTTGAAATGAACTGAACAAGCTGTGCTTTAACTGCAGACTTTCAGCATTAATTTGAGGGTATTTACATCCAAATCAGGTGAACGGTGTAGGAATTACAACAGTTTGTATATGTGCCTCCCACTTTTTAAGGGACCAAAAGTAATGGGACAGATTAACAATGATAAATCAAACTTTCACTTTTTAATATTTGGTTGAAAATCCTTTGCAGTCAATTACAGCCTGAAGTCTGGAACGCATAGACATCACCAGACGCTGGGTTTCATCCCTGGTGATGCTCTGCCAGGCCTCTACTGCAACTGTCTTCAGTTCCTGCTTGTTCTTGGGGCATTTTCCCTTCAGTTTTGTCTTCAGCAAGTGAAATGCATGCTCAATCGGATTTAGGTCAGGTGATTGACTTGGCCATTGCATAACATTCCACTTCTTTCCCTTAAAAAACTCTTTGGTTGCTTTCGCAGTATGCTTCGGGTCATTGTCCATCTGCACTGTGAAGCGCCGTCCAATGAGTTCTGAAGCATTTTGCTGAATATGAGCCGATAATATTGCCCGAAAAACACTTCAGAATTCATTCTGCTGCTTTTGTCAGCAGTCACATCATCAATAAATACAAGAGAACCAGTTCCAGTGGTAGCCATACATGCCCACGTCATGACACTACCACCACCATACTTCACTGATGAGGTGGTATACTTTGGATCATGAGCAATTCCTTTCCTTCTCCATACTCTTCTCTTCCCATCACTCTGGTACAAGTTGATCTTGGTCTCATCTGTCCATAGGATGTTGTTCCAGAATTGTGATGGCTTTTTTAGATGTTGTTTGGCAAACTCTAATCTGGCCTTACTGTTTTTGAGGCTCACCAATGGTTTACATCTTGTGGTGAACCCTCTGTATTCACTCTGGTGAAGTCCTCTCTTGATTGTTGACTTTGACACACATACACCTACCTCCTGGAGAGTGTTCTTGATCTGACCAACTGTTGTGAAGAATGTTTTCTTCACCAGGGAAAGAATTCTTCGGTCATCCACCACAGTTGTTTTCCGTGGTCTTCCGAGTCTTTTGGTGTTGCTGAGCTCACCGGTGCGTTCTTTCTTATTAAGGATGTTCCAAACAGTGGATTTGGTCACACCTAATGTTTTTGCTATCTCTCTGATGGGTTTGTTTTTTTTTTCAGCCTAATAATGGCTTCACTGATAGTGACAGCTCTTTGGATCTCATATTGAGAGTTGACAGCAACAGATTCCAAATGCAAATAGCACACTTGAAATGAACTCTGGACCTTTTATCTGCTCCTTGTAAATGGGATAATGAGGGAATAACACACACCTGGCCATGGAACAGCTGAGCAGCCAATTGTCCCATTACTTTTTGGTCCCTTAAAAAGTGGGAAGCACATATACAAACTGTTGCAATTCCTACACCGTTCACCTGATTTGGATGTAAACACCCTCAAATTAAAGCTAAAAGTCTGCAGTTAAAGCAAATATTGTTTGTTTCATTTCAAATCCATTGGGGTGGTGTATAGAGCTAAAAACATTAGAATTGTGTCGATGTCCCAATATTTATGGACCTGACTGTATATATATATATATATATATATATACACAGTATCTCACAAATGTGAGTGCACCCCTCCCATTTTTGTAAATATTTTATTCTACCTTTTCATGTGACAACACTGAAGAAATGACACTTTGCTACAATGTAAAGTAGTGAGTGTACAGCTTGTATAACATTGTAAATTTGCTGTCCCCTCAAAATAACTCAACACACAGCCATTAATGTCTAAACTGCTGGCAACAAAAGTGAGTACACCCCTAAGTGAAAAGGTCCAAACTGGGTCCAATTAGCTATTTTCCCTCAACGGTGTCATGTGACTCATTAGTGTTACAAGGTCTCAGGTGTGAATGGGGAGCAGGTGTGTTAAATTTGTTGTTATCGCTCTCACTCTATCATACTGGTCACTGGAAGTTCAACATGGCACCTCATGGAAAAGAACTCTCTGAAAATTTGAAAAAAGAATTGTTGCTCTACATAAAGATGGCCTAGGCTATAAGAAGATTGCCAAGACCCTGAAACTGAGCTGCAGCACAGTGGCCAAGACCATACAGTGGTTTAACAGGACAGGTTCCATTTAGAACAGCGCCTCACCATGGTTGACCAATGAAGTTGAGTGCACGTGCTCAGCGTCATATCCAGAAGTTGTCTTTGGGAAATAGATGTATGAGTGCTGCCAGTATTGCTGCAGAGGTTGAAGAGGTGGAAGGTCAGCCTGTCAGTGCTCAGACCATGCGCCGCACACTGCATCAAATTGGTCTGCACGGCTATCGACCCAGAAGGAAGTCTCTTCTAAAGATGATGCACAAAAAAGCCCACAAACAGTTTGCTGAAGACAAGCAGGCTAAGGACATGGATTACTGGAACCATGTCCTGTGGTCTGATGAGACCAAGATAAACTTATTTGGTTCAGATGGTGTCAAGCGTGTGTGGCGGCAACCAGGTGAGGAGTACAAAGACAAGTGTGTCTTGCCTACAGTCAAGCATGGTGGTGGGAGTGTCATGGTCTGGGGCTGCATGAGTGCTGCCGGCACTGGGGAGCTAAAGTTCATTGAGGGAACCATGAATGCCAACATGTACTGTGACATACTGAAGCAGAGCATGATCCCCTCCCTGCAGAGACTGGGCAGCAGAGCAGTATTCCAACATAACGACCCCAAACACCTCCAAGAAGACCACTGCCTTGCTAAAGAAGCTGAGGGTAAAGGTGATGGACTGGCCAAGCTTTTCTCCAGACCTAAACCCTATTGATCATTTGTGAGTAGGGTTACTACCTCATCTCTTTAAAACTGAACACATATGAATTACACAGGTTCTGTGGCTGATTAAGGTGGTAATTAAACTCACTTGGTGCCTCATCTGCATGAATTAGACACAGAACCTGTGAAAATAACCCCTTCACCCCCAGAAGGATTTACCCCCCTCCTGACCAGAGCAATTTTTACGTCCCTTTAACTGACAATTGCGCGGTCATGCGGCGCTGTACCCAAACAAAATTTACGTCCTCTTTTTCCCACAAATAGAGCTTTCTTTTGGTGGTATTTGATCGCCTCTGCGGTTTTTATTTTTTGCGCTATAAATAAAAGAGCGACAATTTTGAAAAAAAAAAATTTTTACTTTTTGCTATAAAACATATAAAAAAAATATTAAAAAACAACTTTATTCATCAGTTTAGGCCAAAATGTATTCTTCTACATATTTTTGGTAAATAAAATTGCAAGAAGCGTTTATTGATTGGTTTGCGCAAAAGTTATCACGTCTACAAACTATGAGAATTGATTTATGGCGTTTTAATTAATTTATTTTTTTACTAGTAATGGCGGCGATCTACGATTTTTATAGGGACTGCAACATTGCGTCGGACAGATCGGACACGTTTGACACGTTTTTGGGACCATTGACATTGATACAGCAATCATAGCTTTAAATAGCCACTGATTATTGTATGAATGTCACTGGCAGGGAAGGGGTTAATCTGTAGGGGGCGATCACGGGGTTAACTGTGTTCCCTGTATGGGAGCTGGGCTGGCAGGGGCATGACAAATCTAACTGATCCTGATTACAGGGATCAGTAGATCACTGTCATGTCCCCTGACAGAATGGGAAACCATCGTGTTTACATCGGCAGTTCCCCATTCTTCCTTTGTAGTAGGCGATCGTGGGTCGCCGGCGGACATTAAGTCCGTCCGACCCGCGGCAACACTCACAGAGCGCGTGGCGGGCATGAGAGTGCGCCGCCAGCAGCGCACGCCCGCTCGCAACTGTGGCTGCGTGACTCGCTGGAAGGTGGAGGAGCGCAAGGTCTCCCTCTCTACCATCCACCAGGAGTGGAAGAGAACTCCAGTGGCAACCTGTGAAGCTCTGGTGAACTCCATGCCCAAGAGGGTTAAGGCAGTGCTGGAAAATAATGGTGGCCACGCAAAATATTGACACTTTGGGCCCAATTTGGACATTTTCACTTAGGGGTGTACTCACTTTTGTTGCCAGTGGTTTAGACATTAATGGCTGTGTGTTGAGTTATTTTGAGGGGACAGCAAATTTACACTGTTATACAAGCTGTACACTCACTACTTTACATTGTAGCAAAGTGTCATTTCTTCAGTGTTGTCACATGAAAAGATAGAATAAAATATTTACACAAATATGAGGGGTGTACTCACTTTTGTGAGATACTGTATATATATATATATATATATATATATATATATATATATATATATACAGTATATAATTACTGACCTCATTATTAGGTACACCTGTTCAATTGTTTGGTAACACAAATTGCTAACTTTAGATAGATTGCATCTAGACGTGGTGAAGATGACTTGCTGAAGTTCAAACCGAGCATCAGAATGAGGAAGAAAGGGGTTTTAAGAAACCTTGAACGTGGCATGGTTGTTGGTGCCAGACAGGCTGGTCGGAGTATTTCAAAAACTGCTGATCTACTGGGAATTTCACACAAACATCTCTCAGGTTTACAGAGAATGGTCCAAAAAAGAGAAAATATCCAGTGAGCAGTGCCGGCTGGTGAGGTTTTAGGATGACCCCGCCTCTTATAGAACCCATCCACTCCGCCCCCTGTATTCCACTTGCTTCCACCCATAGTGTCAGGAATATACAGCTTAGCTTCACAGGACAGAGTATACAGCCCCAGAATCACAGGACAGAGTACACAGCTCAGCATTACAGATCAGGGTATATAGCTCAGCCTCACAGATCAGGGTATGTAGCTCAGCATTACAGATCAGGGTATACAGCCCAGCCTCACAGATCAGAGTATATAGCTCAACATCACAGATCAGGGTATATAGCTCAGCATTACAGATCATTGTATATAGCTCAGGATTACATATCAGGGTATATAGCTCAGCATTACAGATCAGGGTATATAGCTCAGAATTACATATCAGGGTATATAGCTCAGCATTACAGACCAGGGTATATAGCTCAGCCTCACAGATCAGTGTATATAGCTCAGCATTACAGATCATTGTATATAGCTCAGAATTACATATCAGGGTGTATAGCTCAGTCTCAAAGATCAGGATATACAGCCCAGCCTCACTGATCAGGGTATATAGCTAAGCCTCACAGATCAGGGTATACAGCCCAGCCTCACAGATCAGGATATATAGCTCAGCCTAACGGATCAGGGTATACAGCCCAGCCTCACAGATCAGGGTATATAGCTCAGCCTAACAGATCAGGGTATATAGCTCAGCCTCACAGATCAGGGTATATAGCTAAGCCTCACAGATCAGGGTATAAAGCTCAGCCTTACAGATCAGGGTATACAGCCCAGCCTCACAGATCAGGGTAGATAGCTCAGGCTAACAGATCAGGGTATATAGCTCAGCATTACAGATCAGGATGTACAGTGAGTGGCAGTTGTGTGGAGGAAAATGCCTTGTTGATGTCAGAGGTCAGAGGAGAATGGGCAGATGTTCCAGATGATAGAAAGGCAACAGTAACTCAAATAACCACTCGTTACACCCAAGGTATGCAGAATACTCTCTGAATGCACAAACACATCCAAGCTTGAAGCAGATGGGCTACAGCAGCAGAAGACCACACCGGGTGCAACTCCTGTCAGCTAAGAACAGGAAACTGAGGCTACAATTGGCACAGGATCACCAAAATTGGACAATAGAAGATTGGAAAAACGTTGCCTGGTCTGATGAGTCTGGATTTCAGCTGTGACATTCAGATGGTGGGGTCAGAATTTGGCTCATAGATCCATCCTGTCTTGTATCACTGGTTCAGGCTGGTGGTGTAATGGTGGGGGGGGGGGATTTTCTTGGCACGCTTTGGGCCCCTTAGCACCAAGTGAGTATTGTTTAAACACCACGGCCTACCTGAGTATTGTTGGTGATCCCTTTATGACTGCAGTGCCCCCATCTTCTGATGGCTCCTTCCAGCAGGATAATGCACCATGTCACAAAGCTCCAATCATCTCACCACAGGGCAATGAGGTCCCTGCACTCCAATGGCCTCCACCTCTCATCCAATAGAGCACCTTTGGGATGTGGTGGAACTGGCGATGGTCATCATGGATGTGCAGGCAGCAACAATGTAACATAACTAGATACTAACATTTTTAGGTAAAGTTGATCCAGGAAAAATTTGATTGCTTCTCGGGGGATCAGGAAGGAATTTTTTCCCCGTTATAGCAAATTGGATCCATGCTTTGCTGGGGTTTTTTGCCTTCCTCTGGATCAACTGTGAAGGATTGTATATGGGATTGTATGGTTATAAATATTTTTTATTTATTTATTTATTTTGGTTGAACTAGATGGTCTTTTTTCAACCTGACCAACTATCTAACTGTGTTATGCGATCATTGTCACTATGGACCAAAATCTCTGAGGAACGTTTCCAACACCTGAATCTATGCCACGAATGAAGGCAAAAAGGGGTCCAACCTAGCAAGGTGTACCTAATAAAGTGGCCGATGAGTGTATATATACCATAATTCAAAATGCCAAATAATCTTAATACCCTGGACATTTAAATCCAGGGTATTAAAGCGGTTGTCAACTGGTGACCTAGACTTTAACCTACAGGTAAGGCTATAATAAGACTTACCTGTAGGTTCCCTGCATATCTCCTAAACCTGCACGGTTCAGGAGATTTGCAGTGTACTAGATGTGCCGATGTAATTTCGGTACATGCGCACTGAAGAAACAGCCTCTGTGCCGTTTCTTCGCTGAGATTGTGCCGTGACTGGCGGCTCCCACATGCATGCGCGGGAGTGACGTCACGCGACTCCGGCCAGTCACAGAGCCGGAGATCGCAGCCCCGAAAGGAAGAAGGGCTGAAGATGGACGCTGCCAGCACAGGGGACAGCGCTGGACGTCGCAGGCTTTGTTTGTAGGTAAGTGACGATGCATAGTAGCCCATTATGTTTCTACGTTGCAGGGGAATACAGAGGAAGTAAACCCCATCAGGGTTTACTTCCTCTTTAACCACTTGCCGACCACCCGCCGCAGGGTGACGGTGGCAAAGTGGCTTGTTATTGCAAACCGCCATCACCTGATGGCGGCTGCGATAACTAGTATTGTGAGCGCGCGCGCGCGCCCTGCTGGAGGCGTGCTCGCGCACTCTTTGTGTTCCGGCGGGGGCCATGGAGCGGGTAAGGCGGACTCGATCGCTGCTGGCTACCCACGATCACCCCCCTGGAGCGACAGAGCAGAGGTCCGTGTATGTAAACACAGATCTCAGTTCTGACAGAGGGGGAAGGGCTGTGATCACTCCCCTCCCCCTGCCAGCCCAGCCCCCATACAGTTAGAACACACACAGGGAACACAGTTAACCCTTAGAGCACCCCCTCCAGGTTAACCCCTTCCCTGCCAGTGACATTTACACAGTAATCAGTGCATTTTTATAGCACTGATCGCTGTATAAATGCCAGTGGTCCCAAAAAAGTGTCTAAATGGTCTGACATGTCCGCCGCAATATCGCAATATCGCAGTACCGCTAAAAACTGCAGATCGCTGCCATTACTAGTGAAAAAAAAAACTGAAATGAATTCTCATCATTTGTAAATGCGGCAACTTTTGCACAAACCAATCAATAAACGTAGATTGCGATTTTTTTACCAAAAATATGAGGAAGAATATAATTCGGCCAAAACCGATGAAAAAACATTTTTTTATATTTTTTTTTTTTTGGATTTGTACTTTAGCAAAAAGTAAGAAAAATAGTTTTTTTTTTTTGCAAAATTGTCGATCTTTTTTTGTTTATAGCGGTGATCAGAAATGACGCAGAGGGCATCCAATACCACTAAAAGAAAGCTCTATTTGTGGGGAAAAAATTACGCAAATTTCATTTGGGTACAAAGTCGCACGACTGCGCAATTGTCAGTTAAAGCGACGCAGTGCCGAATCGCAAAAAGTGCTCTGGTCCTAACCTGGGAAATCCTTCCGGGGCTGAAGTGGTTAACATTATTTGGAGACTCAGCACCAGCAGCCTATTACATTAGGGTGTGCACCACAAGAGATAGGTGTCAGCAGTTTATTTTTATAATTTTTTTAAATTATTTTTTACAATATTACATTTTATTTATTTTTTTCATTTTTTTCATTTTTTTAGGAGCCCTGCTGTGTGGCTTTGGTGAAATATCAGGGGTCTAAACAGACCCCTGATGTCTCACTTCCAAGACAGAGAAAAAAGACTGAGGACAGAGATTGCCATGTCCCTTTCTCTGCAGCCAGGCAGCAGGGGGAATCTGCACAGTACAGGGTGATTAGGGTGTGCCCAGGCACACCTGCCACCCTATGTGCGCTCACTTTATCTAAAACAAGAACATTTTAACAAGAACAGATTTAAGTTTTGGTACCTTGCTTAAAAAATAAATAAATAAAATAAAATGCTGTCTTTAATTACATCTCCATAGCACAAGGCTACAGAAACGCACAGAAAACAGAAATGTCGGCATCAATCCTGACCTCCGTTGTACAATCTTTCAGCCGGCTCACTGTGTCTTCATCACTCGGAGTCTTCCCAGGCACAGATAAGACAGAAAGCACCTGAAGCCGTGTCGGAGGAAATGGAAATGTGCGACCATTAGGACATAAAATCCACAGTAATTACAAATGCAGAATGGGCTCAGCGGATATTGTAATTAAAACTTGGAGAAACTGAGAATAGTTTAGGATTAAGGGAATGGGATTGATGATCCAATGCAAGGGATGCTCCACATGAGTCCCGATTATAAGCTCAGTTCTAGTTAATAATGGATAAGAAATAGTGGCCTTGAGTGCATCTGCTGGCTGTAAGGCTCCATGCACCCTGCAGCTGATAAATGATCGTTTTTTTGGGGCGTTTTTTTTGTAACAGCCCATAAATGCCCCTCTATGTTATCCTATGTATCCATGCACACATGGGCATCAGGGGGGTAACTAGAACCTTCAGGGCCCCGGTGCAAGAAATTATGAAGGGCCCCCCTGACCAGGACCCTTCCCTCTTCCCACTGATCCTGGGGCCCTTTACTCCCATTTTGGGGCCACAGCTGGGCCCTTTCACAAGTTCTGCAGCGGGGCCCCCTTTCTGCCATCTTCATGCCTCCCCAAGGTGGTGAAATGCCAGGGCCCAGTTGCAATCCTGATAGTTCCCTCACTGGTGTCGGTAGTTTTTAAATTTTATTTTAATTTTATTATTTGTTTACCATTTCATTTAATTTCTTTTACAATTTTATTTTTACAATTTTTTTAGGAGCTCTGTCGGGGGGCTTTGATGAGATATCAGGGGTCTAAACAAACCTCATCCCCCAATCTCTATCTGTGTAGCCTCAGCTGCACAGAATGAAGGGACAGGAATAGCTGTGCACCGAGCCTCCCATTCATTCAGAAATGGAAGTAAAGTAAAAACAGTTTACTATGCTTCAGTTCTGAATGAACCAATTGGCACCAATCACTGACTCTGTCCATTCAGAAAAGGAAGGACAAATTTACCGACCCGTTCCCATCTCTCCATCATGACTCATCTTCTACAGGGGGGGGGGGGGGGGG
>BLSH010152999.1:324711-336342 GCA_018402905.1 Glandirana rugosa
TGCTGGACAACATATGCTAGCAGCAGGGCACACATGCTCCGAATTCTAATAGTCTGTTGTCCGACAACCGGCTAATAACACGGCACAGCCTGTTGTCTGATAATCTTAAGCCTCGTACACACGGGACGACGATCGTATACAACAGGTCGTACTAACGACCGTTGTATGCGATATCGATCGTTCGTATGCGCGATTAGAACAGCCGAACATACGACGGTCGTACAAGGGAGTTGTATGAGCAGACTAGAAAACTTGGTCGTACCAACAAGCGCTCATACGACCGTTGTATCGTGTGTACAGAGCAGTTGGTACAACAAGTTGTATTGTACAAAACACGCATGCTCAGAAGTCAGGAATGGCCGGATGCTAATTACATGCACCTGAACGTTCTTTCTGCGGTCGTACGATCGTGTAGTGCAGTCAGTATGCAAGTTACATTATGCAACATACGATTTGCGATGATCGTACGTACGATCGTCGTCCCGTGTGTACGAGGCTCAGCTGTTAATACATACGATCCAACAGCCAATTTCCAATTATCGTCCAACAGAAGTTGTCTGTGAAGACTGGAAAACTTTTGTTGGCCAACAAGGCGTTGGCCAATTTTCAGCTCATGTGGGCAGAAGTTGGAAATACTAAACATGAATGCTCGGAATCCAGGAAGCGTTCGGCGGTGTAACCTGCGTCCGTAATTCACAATTCACATTCACCTGAACTTCCTCTTTATACACTCGTAAGTCTGCATTCACACCTGAGCATGTCGCTTTCAGGCAGAAAGTCCCGCAAATTTACCCCGATTTTTACCGCAATTTTGCCGCAATTTTGTACAGGTCAGAAAGTCATTGATGTAAAAAGCAGAAAAACGCCTAAATCTGCCTGAAAAAATACCTTCAGAACTTGTTCGCACTTCAGGCACTTTCAGGCGTTTTGGAGTGGAGATGCGAGCCGTCTCCATAGAGAATCATTGATTTTTTTTCCCCTCCAGCGTTTTGCAGCTTCAGGCTTCAAGATACAAAACGCTCCGGTGTGAACGCAGCCTAACGTCACTACGTTCGCCTTTGTTGGACGATTACTTGACTTGACAAAACCACGGACAGCCAATTTGGAAAAAAGTTGGACGTGCGGTTGTACGTCAAACGGCGCGCGCGTACGAGGCTTAAGTGTTAGGCTACTTTCACACTGAGGCGCTATTTAGCTAAAAATAGCGCCTGTAAAGCGCCTCAAAAATCCCTCCCCATTCACCCCAATGTGAAAGCCGGAGTGGTCTCACACTGGGGCGGAGCGCTTGGGGGACGTTACAAAAAGTCCTGCAACCAGCATCTTTGGGGCAGTGCATTGATACACCGCTCCTCCACCGACCCTACCCATTGAAAACAATGGGCAGCGCTTCCGAAGCAGCTACACGCCGCCTCGGTAGCGCTGCGTGCCGGCAGTTTTAACCCCTTGTGGGGGGTTAAAAGTGTCGCGCACCCGCCTGCATAGCGGCGCCTTAGCGCCGCTATAACAGCGCTAAATCCCTGCTGAAAGTTTCAGCTGGGATTTAACGCTACCGCCCGCCCCCAGTGTGAAAGGGGCCTTAAACATGGAACATTCTTGCAAATTTTCGCTCCAGGCAGATATAAGAGACACCAATGAATGCAGATTTGAATTAATTTATACAAAATGTATTTTTTAAACGCAAGCAGTGTAAGTACTTTAACCACTTGACCTCTGGAAGATTTACCCCCCTTCATGACCAGGTCATTTTTTGCTATACAGCACTGCGTTACTTTAACTGACCATTGAGCGGTCGTGCACCAAATAAAATATATGTTCCTTTTCTCCCCCACAAATAGAGCTTTCTTTTGGTGGTATTTGATCACCTCTGCGGTTTTCATTTTTTGCACTATAAACAAAAAAAAAGCGACAATTTTGAAAAAAAAAAAAACAATATTTTTTACTTTCCAATAAAAAAAATGTAAAAAAAAATCAAATATCTTCATGTGGTAAAATAATTTTTATAAGCGTATATTGATCGGTTTGCGCAAAAGTTATCGCATCTACAAACTATACATTTAAGGACCCTTTATTTTTTTTTTTATACTTTTTACTAGCGATGGTGGCGATAGCGATTTTTAACGAGATTTTGCAGCGGTCAAATCTGACACTAAGGCTGCATTCACATTACAGTGTTTTTAATCGCAGTTTTCCCGCGAATCTGCACACGATTTGATGTGAATGGCAAACCGCGGAATTTATTTGAATGACACCTCAAAACGCGGTGTGGGTCTGCCGCAATTGTCAGGTGACCGCATTCTAGCTCATTATGAAATACCTCAGAATGAAGATCCGACCGGGCAGCTCGGCCCCCGCTGAGGGAGCTGACATCTTCCCCCAGGGCTTGCTTCCGGGTTCACGGCTCCGCCGCTGTGAGTGGCCGGGGCCGAGAGATGTCACTCCTGCATGTTTTTTTTTCCAGCAAGGTCCGTCGCTTTAAATGTGTCCCTAGGGGGTGCTTCCTAACTGTGGAGGGAGGTGCTTTGACTAAAGGAAAACAGAGATTCGTGTTTCTGCTTAGAAGAAACACAAGATTTTCATTTTCCCCTCTGGCAGAATGGCGGCCTGCGTTGTTTAAATAGGCAGAAACCTCTCACCTAATGATCGCCAGGTTCCCGGTGGACATCTGGTCTGCTGGACCCACTGATTGGCTCCTGCTCTGTCCAATCACAGTGAAAGCGGGTCTCCTATGGTGTGCGCACGCCCCGAACCAGGAAGAAGACCTTGTCTTGTGGACCGCCTTCCCAGAAGAGGTGAAGCTGTTATAGCTGCAAAGGGTGGGCCAACTCAATATTGAACCCTACGGACTAAGACTGGAATGCCATTAAAGGTCATGTGGGTAAAGGCCGGCGTCAAAGGAAGAGATAGAAAAAAAAAGAAGGAACGGGATGAAGTTCCACTTTAACTTCTTTAATTTTCCTTGGCATCCATTGACCCATTTTACTTGCCTCTCTACACTTCTATTATTTAGTTGTAATGACAGAATTTACCCCGAGCCCTCGCACTACGTGACCCACATATCTCACACTGTAATACACTGAACTACATTCTCTTACACAAGTTCAATCCATTTCAGGCTTCCGCAAGAGTCTACGGGGAACCAGAAACGGAGGCCTCCAATGATGAAATCTCTCGAGGCGAGGATACAAGATTTAGCACAAGTGCCCCCAGAAATAAGAGGACAGAAGTGGCTGTAGGGGACACGCGTCCCCCCATAGAGTTACATAATCGTCCTTCTTGCCATGGCACCACAAGCAATCTACAATAGATTTTGTCTTCTTGCAGAAGGTTTTTTTTTTTCCATGCATTGAATGTTTTTGGCAGATCAAATGCATTGAGATGATAAATCCTTGAGAGTGTATTTCCAGCGAGTGGACATTCCAAGCGATAATTAATCATTTCACTGTATTAATGACTGGAAATCTAAAAATAAAGCAGATGTAGCATGCATACATTATACTGTCAAAAGTTTTGGGACGCCTGCCTTTACACGCACATGGACTTTAATGGCATCCCAGTCTTAGTCCTTAGGGTTCAATATTGAGTTGGCCCACCCTTTGCAGCTATAACAGCTTCATCTCTTCTGGGAAGGCTGTCCACAAGGTGTAGGAGTGTCTATGGCAGTGCTTCTCAACTCCGGTCCTCGGGACCCACTAACAGGCCAGGTTTGCAGGATAACTGAAATACATCACAGGTGATCTCATTTGCTGCTCAGTGATTGCAGTATTCTAGTCTGCATCTCCCCAAGGTAATACTTAAAATCTGGCCTGTTAGTGGGTCCTGAGGACCGGAGTTGAGAACCACTGGTCTATGGGAATGTTTGACCATTCTTCTAGGAGAGCATTTGTGAGGTCAGGCACTGATGTTGGATGAGAAGGCCTGGCTCACAGTTTCTGGTCTAATTCATCACAAAGGTGTTTAATCAGGTTGAGGTCAGAACTCTTAGAGCCGGTTCACACAGGGACTTGCGGGGCGAATTTGCTAGGCGATTTGAAAGCAACTTCAGCGTGACTTTGGGCAACTTATAGCGTGACTTACAACAGGACTTCATGTCAGGCGACTTTGCTGTGGCCAATTACAGAAGGGGGGGAGGGGGTTGCCCTAAAATAAATTCTATTCTTTTCACTGTGAAGTCGCTTCTGTTTAGATGGGGGATCCGACTTGGTAGGGTTGACTTTCATTGATTTCTATGGGCACAAGTCAGATAGAAGTCGCACTTGGCAAGCGACTTGGGGGCGACTTGGAGCGACTTCAGTAGTGTACATTTAGACCGCTCACATTCACTTCTATGGGATTTCACTTGTCAAGCGACCTGGCAAGTCGCTGTAGTGTGAACCGGCTCTTAAAGTAAAAGTCGGAGGAACTCGCTGTATGACCCTGGCAGTAGGGCCGATGTATTTTGGGTCTCTAACTGTCAGTTTTAGATCTTTGTGCGTTGTGTTATAAACTATGTGTATATACACTTAAGACACATTTATATCCAATCAATTGGATTATTTTTATGAACTTTATAATAAAATTTGTATTTTTATATAAAAAATGTTGTAACAGTTCCTATGTACCGTCAAAGTCCTTGTCCGTTTGTAATTGTTATACAGGATGTGGGTACTTTATCATAATATTATCTAGTAGCTTTATACAAAATTTGTTTGAGGTCAGGACTCTGTGCAGGCCAGTCAAGTTCCTCCACCCCAAACCCGCTCATCCATGTCTTTATGGACCTTGCTTTGTGCAGTGGTGCGCAGTCATGTTGGACCAGGAAGGGGCCATCCCCAAACTCTTCCAACAAAGTTGGGAGCATGAAATTGTCCAAAATGTCTTGGTATGTTGACGCCTAAAGGGTTCCCTTCACTGGAACTAAGGGGCCAAGCCCAACCCCTGAAAAACAACCCCACGCCATAATCCCCCCTCCACCAAATGATTTGGACCACTGCACAAAGTAAGGTCCATAAAGACATGGATGAGCGAGTTTGGGGTGTCCTGTGCCTGTACGGTTAGGAGATATTCACCTTACATATTCACCTTGCATGCGCATTAGAGTGCCGGTGGAGTCCCGGCGTATAACATCGACCTTGCCGGAAAGACGGGCTCCCAGCACTGTGAGTGCCCGGAGCCGCAAACCTGGAAGGATCCCCCGAGGGAAGATATCAGCTCTCTCTGCGGGGACCGGGCAGCCCTGATGGATCTTCGTTCTGAGCTAAGTATTTCATAATGAGCTAGTATGCGGTGCAAACTGTAGCTGCTGACTTTTAATAAACATGCATTTATCTGTCCCACAGTCCAGTGGTGCACTCACACCAGTAACAATAGGGGTTGCAGGGGTTGCAATTGCAACCGGGCCCCATGCTCCAGGGGACCCGTGTGCCTCCCTTGTACACCTGGATAGGAGGGATGGCGGGGGCGGCATTTCGAGGAACCGATTTCCTCCATTTTCCTCTATCCAGTTTGTCTTCTGCTGTTCCCGGGGTCCCTGTGTGCATCCCTGGTCCCCCCACAGAGCTGCTGTCTTCCCCCCTGCTCTCTCCTGCCAGCTGCTGTAGAAGATGAGTCATGATGGAGAGATGGGAACGGGTCAGTAAATTTGTCATTTACCTTCCTTTTCTGAATGGACAGAGTCAGTGATTGGTACCAATTGGTTCATTCATAACTGAAGCATAGTAAACTGTTTTTACTATACTTCTGTTTCTGAATCAATGGGAGGCTCGGTACTCAACTATTCCTGTCCATTCATTCTGTGCAGCTGAGGATACACAGATGGAGATTGAGGGCTGAGGTTTGTTTAGACCCCTGATATCTCATCAAAGCCCCCGGACAGAGCTCCTGTAAAAAATAATAAAAATAAAATTGTAAAAGAAATAAAATGAAATGGTAAAAAAATAATAAAATTAAAATAAAAATTGAGAACTACTGACACCAGTGAGGGAAATATTAGGATTGCAAAGGTTGCAATTGTGACCGGGCCCTGCCATTTCACCACCATGGGGCGGCCTGAAGATGGCAGAAAGGGGGCCCGCTGCAGAACTTGTGAAAGGGCCCCGCTGCGGTACTGTAATAAAAGGGACCTAAGATGGGAGTAAAGGGCCCCAGGATCAGCAAGAAGAGGGAAGGGCCCTGACCAGGGGTCAGGGGGGCCCTTCCTAATTTCTTGCACCAGGGCCATGAAGGTTCTATTTAGGCCTCTGCCTGTGTCCTCCCTTGGCAGCACCGGCATCTTCACTATGGGCACCCAGCTGTGACAGCTTGCAGCTTCACAGCCGGGTGCCTACTGCGTATGCGCAAGTGGCGCCGCGCTCTGTAACTGGTCTTCTAATTGCCTAAGGCGGCTGGAATGGAAGTGGGAGCGGGTACCTTTCAAAATCGGGTACCCGCCCTCCCCCTCCTCCCCAAAAGCTCCTTTTCACAAACAGGAGCTGGGAAGGAGGCCTTAAAGCGGAACTTCCCCTTTGAGTGGAGCTCCACCTAAACACCTTCCCATTCTGCTATAGGCCGGGGGGCTCGGCCGGGTCACCCCCTCGCAACGCATTTCTTAATAAAGAGCCTGTGGTGTAGGTTCTTTACCATGTGATCAGCTGTGTCCAATTACAACTGATCACAGTGTAAATATGAAATGCCAGTTATCAACTTTCCTCTTCTCACACTGACAGCACGTAGGGAGAGGAGAGCTGATGAGTAGCTTTCTTCACAGGGAAGATCTTTCCCATCGGTAATGTCTGTCAGTGCCCACCAGTGATGCCAATCAATGCCCATCAATGCTGCCTTTCAGTGGCCATCGGTAATGCCTGTCAGTGCCCACCAGTGATGCCAATCAATGCCCATCAATGCTGCCTTTCAGTGCCCATCGGTAATGCCTGTCAGTGCCCACCGGTGATGCCAATCAGTGCCCATCAATGCTGCCTTTCAGTGGCCATCGGTAATGCCTGTCAGTGCCCACCAGTGATGCCAATCAATGCCCATCAATGCTGCCTTTCAGTGCCCATCAGTAATGCCTGTCAGTGCCCACCAGTGATGCCAATCAGTGCCCATCAATGCTGCCTTTCAGTGCCCATCAGTGGTGCCTATCAGTGTCTCCTCATCAGTGCTGCCTATCAATGCCCATCGGTGCGCCTATCAATGCCCATCAGTGCACCTATCAGAGTCCTTCAGTGCCAACCATCAGTGCCCATCAGTTAAGGAGAAAAATTACTTATTTACAAAATATTATAACAGAAACTAAGACATTTTTTTTTGTTTTCAAAATGTTCGTTCTTTTTTCTTTTCTTTATAAAAAAATAAAAAACCCTGTGGTGATTAAGTAACACCAAAAGAAAACTCCAAATCTAAATTTATCAAAATGATGAAAATTTTGTTTGGGTGCAGCGTTACTAACATTTTTAGGTAAAGTTGATCCAGTGTGAATCCGATTGCCTCTCGGGGGATCAGGAAGGAATTTTTCCCCCGCTATAGTAAATTGGATCATTGGCTTTGCTGGGATTTTTTGCCTTCCTCTGGATCAACTGTGGATGAAGGATTGTATATGGGATTGTATGATTATATAACATTTTCTATTTTTTTTTTTTGGTTGAACTAGATGGACTTGTGTCTTTTTTCAACCTGACTAACTATGTAACTAAGTTACATGGCCGCGCAATTGTCATTCAAAGTGTGAGAGCGCAGAAAGCTGAAAATTGGCCTGGAAGGGAGTGAAAGTGCCTGGTATTGAAGTGGTTAACCACTTGCTGACCGTCTATCGTACATTTACTGTGGCAGTGTGGCTCCTATAAACACAGTTGTGAGCGCGCGCGTTCCGCCTTCAGTGTGAGTGTGGCTGCAGGTCGGGCGGACTCAATGTCTGCCGGCGACCCGCAATTGCCTTCTACAAAGGAAGAATGGGGAACCGCCGATGTAAACAAGGTGGTTCCCCGTTCTGACAGGGGACCTGTAATCGGGATCAGTTAGATCTGTCATGCCCCGGCCAGCCCAGCCCCCACTCAGAACACAGTGACGAACACAGTTAACCCTTTGATCGCCCCCCAGTCTTAACCCCTGTCAGTGACATCTATACAGTAATCAGTGGCTATTTGTAGATCTGATCGCTGTATAAATGTCAATGGTCCCAAAAAAATGTCAAAAGTGTCTGATATGTCTGCCGCAAAAGTCCCGATAAAAATCACAGATCGCTGCCATTACCAGTAAAAAAAAATAAAAAATAATAAAAACGCCATAAATCAATTCTCATGGTTTGTAGACGAGATACGTTTTGCGCAAACCAATCAATAAACGCTTTTTGCGATTTTATTAATCAAAAATATGAGGAAGAATATATATCGGCCTAAACTGATGAACAAATTTGTTTTTTTATATATATTTTTATGGATATGTATTATAGCAAAAAGTAAAAAATATTGTTTTTTTTTTCAAAATTGTTTATAGCGCAAAAAAGGAAAACCGCAGAGGTGACCAAATACCACCAAAAGAAAGCTCTTTCGTCAATTTTGTTCGGGTACAATTTCGCACGACCACGCAATTGTCAGTTAAAGTGACGCAGTGCCGAACCGCAAAAAGTGCTCTGGTCGGGAAGGGGGTAAATCCTTCCGGGGCTGAAGTGGTTAAGAACCATGAATCTCATTTTCCACAAATAATTTTGTATGAAATCCTGAAAACGTTCATGCCTTTTAACCCCCTGAAATGTGTTGATGAGATGAAGTTTTTTTTATATTGTATTCCTCACCTGACATTTAATATAAAGCTTTTTATTTTAAATCCCTTTCTTGCACCCACTACAAGACAAAAAACAAAAAGAAAAGGAAAACAGATTTTTTTCATCTTTCATTTGATTTTTATGGCTGCACAGTCATGGTTTTTCACTATTGTGGTCCCTATCCTTTCTAAATTCTCACTGAGATACAGATCCTGAAGAGTGCAATCAAGTAGTAAATACATTCTTTGTATCCCAGGGGGCGCTGTTTACAGAAAGTAAAATGGTCCAATGAGTTTCATTCCAGTTTTTGGTGGAGGGTGTGAACTCAGGATGGAGTAATGTGAAGATTTTACAGGTGAAAGTTCACAAAACACATGGAGGACATTTTTCTGTTTGTGACAAAAATGTCTATTTTTATTGTAACACATGGATTATTTTGCACTTGAAAAGTTGTACATGTTTATTTCATTTTACCGCACTTTACATATTGTATATTCATATCAGTCCCTGCCCTCAAGGAGCTTATAGTCAGTAGAGTTCAGGGGTCAGTAATAAGTGACATTGGATTCAGGGGTCAGTAATAAGTGACATTGAATTCAGGGGTCAGTAATAAGTACCATTGAGTTCAGGGGTCAGTAATAATTGACATTGAATTCAGGGGTCAGTAATAAGTGACATTGGATTCAGGGGTCAGTAATAAGTGACATTGGATTCAGGGGTCAGTAATAAGTTACATTGAGTTCAGGGGTCAGTAATAATTGACATTGAATTCAGGGGTCAGTAATAAGTGCCATTGAGTTCAGGGGTCAGTAATAAGTGACATTGAGTTCAGGGGTCAGTAATAAGTGACATAGAGTTCAGGGGTCAGTAATAAGTGACATTGAGTTCAGGGGTCAGTAATAAGTGCCATTGAGTTCAGGGGTCAGTAATAAGTGACATTGAGTTCAGGGGTCAGTAATAAGTGCCATTGGATTCAGGGGTCAGTAATAATTGACATTGAATTCAGGGATCAGTAATAAGTGACATTGAGTTCAGGGGCCAGTAATAAGTGCCATTGGATTCAGGGGTCAGTAATAAGTGCCATTGAGTTCAGGGGTCAGTAATAAGTACCATTGAATTCAGGGGTCAGTAATAAGTGACATTGAGTTCAGGGGTCAGTAATAAGTGACATTGAGTTCAGGGGTCAGTAATAAGTGACATTGAGTTCAGGGGTCAGTAATAAATGGCATCGAGTTCAGGGGTCAGTAGTAGGTGAAGCAGAGTTCAGGGGTCAGTAATAAGTGACATTGAGTTCAGGGGTCAGTAATAAGTGACATTGAGTTCAGGGGTCAGTAATAAATGACATTGAGTTCAGGGGTCAGTAATAAGTGACATTGAGTTCAGGGGTCAGTAATAAGTGACATTGAGTTCAGGGGTCAGTAATAAATGACATTGAGTTCAGGGGTCAGTAGTAGGTGAAGCAGAGTTCAGGGGTCAGTAATAAGTGACATTGAGTTCAGGGGTCAGTAATAATTGACATTGAGTTCAGGGGTCAGTAATAAGTGACATTGAGTTCAGGGGTCAGTAATAAATGACATTGAGTTCAGGGGTCAGTAGTAGGTGAAGCAGAGTTCAGGGGTCAGTAATAAGTGACATTGAGTTCAGGGGTCAGTAATAATTGACACTGAGTTCAGGGGTCAGTAATAAGTGACACGGAGTTCAGGGGTCAGTAATAAGTGACACTGAGTTCAGGGGTCAGTAGTAAATAAGGCAGAGTTCAGAGGTCAGTAGTAAATAAGGCAGAGTTCAGAGGTCAGTAGTAAATGAGGCAGAGTTCAGAGGTCAGTAGTAAATGAGGCAGAGTTCAGAGGTCAGTAGTAAATGAGGCAGAGTTCAGAGGTCAGTAGTAAGTGACATAGAGTTAAGGGGTCCATAGTAGGTGATGCAGAGTTCAGGGGTCAGTAGTAAGAGTTCAGAGGCCAGTGGTATATGACTCAGAGGCCAGGAGTAAGTGTTGCAGACGTTAAGGCTCGGTAGTATTAAGTGATGCAGAGTTCAGAGGTCAGTCTTAGGTGACCCAAAGTTCAGAGGTCAGTATTAAGTGATGCAGAGTTCAGAAAAGGAAAACCGCAGAGGTGACCAAATACCACCAAAAGAAAGCTCTTTCGTCAATTTTGTTCGGGTACAATTTCGCACGACCACGCAATTGTCAGTTAAAGTGACGCAGTGCCGAACCGCAAAAAGTGCTCTGGTCGGGAAGGGGGTAAATCCTTCCGGGGCTGAAGTGGTTAAGAACCATGAATCTCATTTTCCACAAATAATTTTGTATGAAATCCTGAAAACGTTCATGCCTTTTAACCCCCTGAAATGTGTTGATGAGATGAAGTTTTTTTTATATTGTATTCCTCACCTGACATTTAATATAAAGCTTTTTATTTTAAATCCCTTTCTTGCACCCACTACAAGACAAAAAAGAAAAGGAAAAGGAAAACAGATTTTTTTTCATCTTTCATTTGATTTTTATGGCTGCACAGTCATGGTTTTTCACTATTGTGGTCCCTATCCTTTCTAAATTCTCACTGAGATACAGAGGTGTTATCACTTTTTGGTACTGACACGTCGGTATTTTTAGTTTACTTTCTACTTTTTTTTAGACAAAAGGAAAAGGAAAAGAAAAAACAGAACATCACCCACGTTCTTTCCCTAAATTTTATTTTTCGAAATATAATTTACAGTCCACTCCTTATGTTATATTTTTTTTGAAGTAGAGTAGTTGTGTAAAGTCCCCCAATTTTCCGTACTTGCAAAAGTCCTAAAGTATGTTTTAATAAACACCTTTTACTCTAAGTACCAAGAATTGGTGAAGTCGGGGCCTTCCTAAATGGGGGAAGGGCTGGTCTCGTGAAAAACGCCAAGCCGTGACGCAGTGAAATTGACTG
>BLSH010152999.1:339285-361704 GCA_018402905.1 Glandirana rugosa
TAAATGTCATTGGCAGTGAAGGGGTTAACCTGGGGGAAGAGCTAGGGGTTAACTGTGTTCCCTAGGTGTGTTCTTACTGTGGGGGGGTTGGGCTAACATGGGCATGAGAGATCTAACTGATCCCAGTGACAGGGATCAGTAGATCTCTCATATCCCACTGACAGGGCGGGGAACCGCCGTGTTTACATCGGCGGTTCCCCGTTCTTTGCCCTGTAGCCGCTCATCGCGGCTCGCCGGCGGACATCGGGTCCGCCCGAGCCGCGGGCACACTCCTCAGGAGTGCGGCGGGTGCGCGCGCGCGCCGCCGGCGGCGCGCGCGCGCCCCCTGGTGGCCAATATGCAAATCGCCGTATATTTACGGCGATTCGCGCAGGGCTCCCCCACTGCCGCCGTAAAAACACGGCGCGCGGTGGGGAACCGGTTAACGGAGCACATGAAATTCATGAATTGTGTGTTATAGCTTGGTGAAGAAAAAAAAGAACGATATCTATATTGTGGCAGAGCATTGCCCTGCCAGGGTCTACATGGAAGGGATGGCCCAGGATTTTCAACCTGGCAGGTTGAGGGGCTCCAGAGGCTTTGCGTATGTGGGATGAACCTGGCTTTTCAGTTTCCTCAGTTCTTTAAAAAGTCTGTTTTGGGATCTGGAGCCCGGGGCTTTCATAGCGTTCTGGGTGGGATGAAATCACCAGTCCTGGTGTTTTGTGACCTACTAGGACACTTAGGCCTCATACACACGGGCGTATTTAAAAAAATAAACAAAACGTCGGGTCCGACGTCAAGGAAAAAAAGTCGACGTTTTTCGGCGTTATGCATTGGCGTTTTTGAGCGTTAGTGAGCGTCGGCGTCAATAGGCGTTTTTTAAAAAAAATCATCCCTCTGCTATTTTTCAACCTAAAAATGTCGGCGTCAAAAAACGCCGGAAAACGCCCGTACAATATTAGGTGGCGTTTGTTGGCGTTTGTTGGCATATTGTGGCGTCGGCGTCAAAAAACGTCAAAACGTTACAGCCTCAGAACGCGATGGCCATGGGTTCTACTTTCTGCTCACTAACGCCGACGCCACCTACAGCTCCATTGACTAACATGGAGAGCTGCAAAAAACGCCAGAAAACGCCGGCGTCAAAAAACGTCCGTGTGTATGAGGCCTTATTGTCCAGCTGGGTGGAGGCCTGTTAAGAGGAGTCAGGACCAGGGTTCTGGGTCACATACACTGGGAGACGGCTCCAGAGAGGGAGACAGGCAGTCTCCAGGGGTCTAAAGCCCAGTACACACGGGACGACGATAGTATACAACAGGTCGTACGAACGACCATTGTATGCTAAATCGATCGTTCGTACGCGTGATTAAAAACAGCCGACATATGACGGTTGTACAACATGAGTTGAATGAGCAGACTAGAAAACTTGGTCTTACCAACAAGCTCTCATACGACCGTTGTATCGTGTGTACAGAGCAGTTGGTACAACAAGTTGTATTGTGCAAAACACGCATGCTCAGAAGTCAGGAACGTCCGGATGCTAATTACATGCACCTGAACGTTCTTTCTGTGCTCGTACGATCGTGTAGTGCAGTCAGTATGCTAGATATAACAGCCAACATACAATTTGAGACGATTGTACGTACGATCGTCGTCCCGTGTGTATGAGGTTTTAGGCTGCAGGAGGCAGTCAGGTCTACCCCGTCTATAAGAAGGCAGGTGTGACCCGTGATCACGATACAGCGGATCGCTTACCAGCCAGGAGGGCTAGGATATCGCTATAGCCAGGAGGGCTACTGATCGCTTATGAGCCAGGAGGCTGAGTCTATGATTTCTAGATGTTGATGGTGACAACCCCCTGCAAGGAAAACCCTTTTGATTGGTGTATTGAATTTTCTTTTAAATAAACATGGCCTGTCATGCCCTCTAACAGAGATCCTGGCTGTCGTGAACTCACTAAGAACGCATCTACCATGAGAACTAAACACCCCCATGCCATAATATAGATACAGTATACATGCACACACACTATTTTGTCAAAAGTATTGGGACGCCTGCCTTTACACGCACATGAACTTTAATGGCATCCCGGTCTTAGTCCGTAGGGTTGGCCCACCCTTTGCAGCTATAACAGCTTCACCTCTTCTGGGAAGGCTGTCCACAAGGTTTAGGAGTGTCTATGGGAATGTCTGACCATTCTTCCAGAAGCACATTTGTGAGGTCGGGCACTGATGTTGGATGAGAAGGCCCGGCTCGCAGTCTCCGCTGTAATTCATCCCAAGGTTGTTCTATCGGGTTGAGGTCAGGACTCTGTGCAGGACAGACAAGTTCCTCCACCCCAAACTCGCTCATCCATGTCTTTTTGGACCTTGCTTTGTGCACTGCTGCGCAGTCATGTTGGAAAAGAAAACAAAAATAGAAAAACTGAGCGCTGTAGTGTATAATTATTTAGCAGCTGACACACAAAAGGTGAACAGACAACCTTCAAGAAATAATAAAACAACTGGGGGTGTGCAGCGCTTCACTGTGATTAGTAAACAAAAGTCTTATAATATGAATGAAGTCCCAAAATATAAATTCGTGACTTGACTTTAAAAAATCTTCTGTGTATACCGGGGTAAATCCAGCATCAAATAAACATCACCCAATGTGTTTGGGAAAGTTCATCACAACTGTGCAGCTCCACCAATCGAAACACTCACCAGAGGGCAAACAATGATACGCCTTAGACCGTTAATCAGAAGCAAAGAGTCATCTCTGTATATTGGTTCCATGATGGTCTTCAGTGGGGGCACTGTACAAAAAAACGCTCACCCATGGGAGACTTGCCTTGTGCATTGGTGCAGGAAGGGGCCATCCCCAAACTCTTCCCACAAAGTTGGGAGTGTGAAATTCTCCAAAATGTCTTGGTATGCTGACGCCTTAAGGGCTCGTTTACACTTTGCTTTGGCTTCAATGCACATTAAAGCCCCTACTGCTTCAACAAGATTTTATGATGTGTTTTTGAAGCTTCGGTGGTGCTTTTATGATGCTCTTTTGACAGTTTGTTGAAGCTTGGCCGATGCCCTGTGTGTTTGCTGATATCTCACGCCTGCAGTTTCTCCAAAACAAAGCGAAGTTAAAGCTGAATTACAGCCTCTGATAAGCCGCAGGTGCTTCAAGCGAGCTTCAAACAAGCTTTGTCATAGACTTCTATGGAGGAGTTGAAGAGGCTTTGAAGCCTGGCTAAAGCTACATGGGGTATCATTTTTGACGCAAAGCTGAAGTGAAGCAAAGCCAACGCAAGGTGTAAACAGGACTGTAAGCCAATCATTTTATTTAGTGACATGGGCTTTGACTGGCGTTAAGAGAGCTTTAACAAAGCGTGTCTGATGCCCTGTTTTGAAGCAAAGTGTAAACTGGCCCTAAGAGCTCCCTTCACTGGAACTAAGGGGCCAAGCCCAACCCCTGAAAAACAACCCCACACCATAATCTCCCCTCCACCAAATGATTTGGACCATTGCACAAAGCAAGGTCCATAAAGACATGGATGAGCGAGTTTGGGGTGGAGGAACTTGACTGGCCTGCACAGAGTCCTGACCTCAACCCGATAGAACACCTTTGTGATGAATTAGAGCGGAGACTGAGAGCCAGGCCTTCTCATCCAACATCAGTGCCTGACCTCACAAATGCTCTTCTGGAAGAACGGTCAAACATTCCCATAGACACTCCTAAACCATGTGGACAGCCTTCCCAGAAGAGTTAAAGCTGTTATAGCTGCAAATGGTGGGCCAACCCTACGGACTAAGACCGGGATGCCATTAAAGTTCATGTGCGTGTAAAGGCAGGTGTCCCAATACTTTTGACAAAATAGTGTGTGTGCGTGTATACTGTATATATATTATGGCATGGGGGTGTTTAGTTCTTGTGGTAGATGCGTTCTTAGTGAGTTCACGACAGCCAGGATCTCTGTTAGAGGGCATGACAGGCCATGTTTATATATGTATATGTTCAGTATTGAACCCAATGGACTATGATTGGGATGCCATTAAAGTTCATGTGTGTGTGTAAAGGTGGGTGTCCCAATACTTTTGGTAATATATATATTACTGTATATACTAGAATATAACACCCGGCTTTCCGGATCTTCCATCTCTCTCTCTCCTTTCTTTCTCTTGGCTCTCTTAATTCAATTCAAACTTCATTGTCAGGATCTCTTTCTTATCTCCGTTTTTTTCTCTTATCCTCTATTTCAGTGGTTCTCAACTCCGGTCCTCAGGATCCACCAACAGGCCAGACTTTAAGTATTACCTTGGGGAGATGCCGACTAGAACACTGCAATCACTGAGCAGCAAATGATATCACCTGTGATGTATTTCAGTTATCCTGCAAACCTGGCCTGTTAGTGGGTCCCGAGGACCGGAGTTGAGAACCACTGTTCTATTTCTTATATCTCCTCTCTCTCTTATCTCCTCTCTCCCTGGCCAGTAGGGGCTTCCTGATTGGCAGTGATTCATTCGCTATTGCCACACAAGTGGGTGTGTCCGGGGCGCAGTGCTCCGCGCCAACCCTTTTTTTGAAGATATTCTAAACACTCGGGACCAATCCCTTGTGTAGACAGCGCTTGCTCAGATGTGAAATAATTACGTGTAAATACAAAATAATTCATATACAACAACGGCGCAATCAACTGTGCCCGTTACACATCTATGTGCAATCCCGCAATCACGTGCAATTATTGCAAAAAGTGCGCAAGTGCTAAAGTAAAGCCTCATACACACGGGACGACGATCGTATACAAGTCGTACTAACGACCGTTGTATGCGATATCGATCGTTCGTATGCGCGATTAGAACAGCCGACATACGACGGTCGTACAAGGGAGTTGTATGAGCAGACTAGAAAACTTGGTCGTACCAACAAGCGCTCATACGACCGTTGTATCGTGTGTACAGAGCAGTTGGTACAACAAGTTGTATTGTGCAAAACACGTATGCTCCAAAGTCAGGAACGGCCGGATGCTAATTACATGCACCTGAACGTTCTTCTGCGGTCGTACGATCGTGTAGTGCAGTCAGTATGCAAGTTACATTATCCAACATACGATCTGCAACGATCGTACGTACGATCGTCGCCCCGTGTGGTGAGGCTTGAGAGACCTTGTAGACAGATCATGATATGCATTAAGAACCTATATAAATCCAATGATGTGTGGAGTCCAAATTCCTTGGCTCACTAAATAATTAATAATTAATCCAAATCCATGTGCAAACTATGCAAATATATAAATAACGTGACAACAGTGAATTAATTAATAATAATAATTAGTAGCTGCAGCGCCTCGCACAGCTAACAATTCAGGTCAGAGACGGCCGCTGCTGCAATCGTTCTTTAGTCCTTTCACTGCAACATAAAAGTGACTGTGCTTTTCTGCGCTATCTTCATAAGTGCCTCCTCCAGGGACACCACAATTCCCCATGAAAATGAGGGATTGATCCCTACTTGCCAGACCTTGCTGACCCTCTTGTTGTACGACAAAGAGAAGTCAAACAGCGCTTGTGTTGGTGTCGCTCAGACCCTTATAATATATATAATATATACTGTATAGAAAGTAATAACCTTATTCCATTTTTTTTTTACTCCAGGAGTATATAATGAGTTCAAAAATTTTAGAGAAATGCTTAAAGCGGTAGTAAACCCCCCACTACTGTTTTTACCTACAGGTAAGCCTATAATAAGGCTTACCTGTAGGTAAACGGAATATCTCCTAAACCTACATGGTTTAGGAGATATTCGCACTGCATGCAGTCGCTGGCATTAGCGGCGCATGCGCTCTGATGATCCGGCGGCAAATCAGAGCTGGTTGCCGGAACGAAGAGCTCCCACGTGCATGCGGGGGAGTGACGTCCCGCGACTCCGGCCACTCACAGCGCCGGAGCCGTGTACCCGGAAGAAAGAAGAGGACCAACATGTCAGCGTCCTTAGCGCTGACCGACTCGGGTATCGGGGGCCTTGTTCTAAGGTAAGTATTTCATAATATGTTAGTATGCAATGCATTTATATTATGCTATTGTCTTGCAGGATTTTTTTTTTTTTTTTAGCAGGCGGGTTTAAATAATTTACCACTTAACGCGAATCGCCGTTTATAAACGGCGGCTGCTTTAAGTGGAAGTATCGGGGTATAGTCTGCAGCTACAGGCTATACCCAGGTACCGTTTTTTAGAGCAGGCGGCCGGCTATCCAGCTCAGGAGCCACTTGGTCGTTATCCCAGGGAGCGGGAGGGGACACCCCCCCTCCCGCCGCCTTCCGCCGCTCTTCTCCAGCCTCTCGTCCCACTGGGAGGACGGAGTTCTGATCCGGCCCGTCTGGCCGCTGTGTGTCTCCAGAACCGATTTCACAACGTCACTTCTGGTTTACTCGGCGGCTAACGGCGCAGCTTTTAAAAAAATACTGTGAAGTGTAAAGGATGGAAGGGGGGGTCTTTTAGACCCCCCCATCCCTCCATAAAGAGTACCTGCCACCATATATTACTATGACTGGCGGCACAGTGGTGTAGCGCATAGCACTTCGCCTGGCAGCAAAAGGGCCGCAGGTTCGAATCCCAACCACAACACTACCTGCCTGGAGTTTCCATGTTCTCCCTGTGCCTGTGTGGGTTTCCTCCAGGTACTCCGGTTTCCACCCACACTCCAAAGACATGCTGGTAGGTAAATTGGCTCCTGTCTAAATTGGCCCTAGTATATGTATGACTGTGAGTTAGGGACCTTAGATTGTAAGCTCCTTGAGGGTAGGGAGTGATGTGAATGTACAATGTATATGTAAAGTGCTGCGTAAATTGACAGCGCTATATAAGTACCTGAAATAATAATAATACAAGGGATGTTTACATTCCTTGTGATAGCAATAAAAGTGATCAGAATTTTTTATTTTTTAAAGGAACAGTGCTAAAAAAAATTAAATATAAAATAAATAATAAAAAAAAAAATTCAAAGTGCCACTGTCCATGGCAACACGTAGCAAAGAAAACAAATAGGTAAGTCGCGCCCACATATGAAAGCGGTGTTCAAACCACACATGTGAGGTATCGCCGCGATCGCTAGAGTGAGCAATAATTCTAGCAAAAGACATTTTCTGCATCTCTAAATTCATAACCATTAAAAAATTTTAAAGCGTCGCCTTTGGAGATTTTTAAGTACCGGAGTTTGTCGCCATTCCGCAAGTGTGCGCAATTTTCAGCCGTGTCATGTATGGTATCTATTTACTCGGCGTAACTTCCTCTTTCACAATATACAAAAAAATGGGCCAACTTTACTGCTGTCTTATTTTTTAACTCAAAAAAAGTGATTTTTTTTCCAAAACATTGCGCTTGAAAGACCGCTGCGCAAATACCCTGTGACAAAAAGTATTGCAACGATCGCCATTTTATTCTCTAGGTGTTTGGAAAAAAATATATATAATGTTTGGGGGTTCTAAGTAATTTTCTAGCAAAAAAAAAACCTGTTTTTAACTTGTAACCAACAAATGTAAAAAGGGCTACGGGGCTTAATTAGTTAACGAATCCCAATCGATTTTAGTTGACTAAAATGTAGGATATTTTCGTCAACTAAAATGTACTGCAGGAGTTTAGTCGACTAAAATATGACTAAAACTAAAATGGCATTTTTGTCAAAAGACTAGGACTAAAACTAAATTGAAATTTGGCATCAAAATTAACACTGCATAGGCTGCACTTCTGACGAGTCCCTATGACAAGTCCAGCAGCTCGTAATAGCCCCCGCAGAGCTGGAGGATCACAGCTATGAAGGGGAGGGTGGAGGAATGCGATTTTGACGAAGATAGCAGCCACCCCCACACGGGATACTCATCATTTAACCTAAGTATCAGCCCTGATGTTTATCCTAAATTTTTTTAAAAAAAGGATTTAACCACTTCAACCCTGGAAGGATTTACCCACTTCCTGGCTAGGCCATTTTTTGCGATACGGCACTGCGTCGATTTAACTGACAATTGGGCGGTTACGCGACATTGTACCAAAATGAAATTGATGTCCTTTTTTTCCCACAAATAGAGCTTTCTTTTGGTATTATTTGATCAACTCTGCATTTTTATTTTTTATTTTTTTCGCTATAAACAAAAAAAGAGCGACAATTTTGAAAAAAAACTATTTTTTTTAATTTTTGCTACAATAAATATCCCCAAAAAAAGTAAAAAAACTAATTTCTTCCTCAGTTTAGGCTGATAAAAAATCTGCTACATATTTTGGTAATAAAAATACCAATTAGCATATATTGAGTGGTTTGCGCAAAAGTTATCACATCTACAAAATAGGGGATAGATTTATGCCATTTTAATTATTATTGTTTTTTTTTTACTAGTAACGGCGGCGATCTGTGATTTTTAGCGGGACTGCAATATTGCAGCGGACAGATCGGACACTTTTGACACTTTTTAGGGACCATTGACATTTATACAGCGATCAGTGCTATAAAAATGCACCAGTTACTGTATAAATGACACTGGCAGGGAAGGGCTTAACACTAGTAGTGATCAAGGGGTTAAATGTGTTCCCTGCTAGGTGTTTCTAACTGTATGGGGCATGGGCTGACTGGGGGAGGAGAGAGATCGCTGTTCCTAATCACTGGGAACAGACAATCTCACTCTACTCCCCTGACAGAACGGGGATCTGCTTTGTTTATACTGGCAGATCCCTGTTCTGCCTCTCTCTGGAATTGAGTCCGCTGGACCCCCTGGTTGGCTCCCCCGCTAGCAAATGGGTGTGCGCGCGCCCACAGATCGCAGCGTACGCACCGACATACAATGACGGCAATTCGCACAGCCGAGTACAACTGCGGCGGCTGGTCGGCAAGTGGTTAAATAAACTACAACTTTAAACTTTTAGTGCCTATGTCGTGAAATTTGAAGATTCATTGCTCCACAATGGTTATAGCTACAGAGATGAATCAAGGCTTGGTTTAATAAAGTGATCTTGCTAATAAATGTTTTATTGTGCATAGTCTGGGTGCAAAGAATGGGTATACTTTAATGCTTGTGCTATACGGTGATGTTCATTTGAATCACAATCAAAATTAAAGAAAGTTGATTGATTTCCTAAAAAAAACCCTGGTTGGCTCCCCCGCTAGCAAATGGGTGTGCGCACGCCCACAGATCGCAGTGTACGCACCAACGTACAATGACGGCGATTCGCACAGCCGAATACAACTGTGGCGGCTGGTCAGCAAGTGGTTAAATAAACTACAACTTTAAAATTTTAGTGCCTATGTCGTGAAATTTGAAGATTCATTTCTCCACAATGGTTAAAGCTACAGAGATGAATCAAGGCTTGGTTTAATTAAGTGATCTTGCTAATAAATGTTTTATTGTGCATAGTCTGGGTGCAAAGAATGGGTATACTTTAATGCTTGTGCTATACAGTGATGTTCATTTGAATCACAATCAAAATTAAAGAAAGTTGGTTGATTTCCTAAAAAAAGTGTCCAATTTTGCCAGGGGTATGTAAACTTATGACTGCAACAGTATTATGGTAGGTAGGCCCTTAGAATTCTGGGCAAATGCTGCTCCGGTCATGCATGTATATATTTTATATATTCCTTGCCTGTGTAGAACATTATATGCCAAGTATTTCTGAGGTTAGAGAGAAGTTCAGCAACGATAAAACAAAGAAATGTCAGTAATTACATTTCACAAAATGCCATCACACACATTGCAACAACAGCACAGTCTAATCTGTGACTGGCGGCTCTGAATCTCTTCCCGCTGCACCATTGTTCTGGCTGAGAAGATTTATTTAACCGGTGCCAAAATACACCGTGACGGATTACAGAAATTGTGAAATCAACACTCGCTGATGCAAGACACAACCCTGTCAAAATTGAGCCGTCATGTCCAGATGATGCAGGAGCTTAAACTGTAACAATTGTGTTATATGTATAAACACAGGAATGGAAAGAAATGTGTTATTTATGTGTAGACAGAAGTGGCAAAACCAGTTAACACGAGGATTGGGGAAATGTCATTGTCAAAGTCATGGCACAAGTCAAAGAACCGGATTTACTAAAGTCAAAGGCTCCCTTGACTTGCAGTTGGCTTGTCTGTCATTTCACAATTATGCCCTTCATTGTGTCCATAAAAAAGTCTTGAGATGTAAACATGAATGCATACGTGTGTTTTTACCCCCTGTATAGCACCCACCTAAGACCATGTTCAGCCTGTCACCATGGTCCAAGCTATTACTATAGTCCAACCAATTATCATGTTCCAGCTCATTACAATGTTTTAGTCTACCACCATATTGCAGTCAACAGCTAGGTCCAGGCCATCACTATCGTCCAGGCCAAAGTAATTTTCCAGCCCATAACCACAGTCCACTGGATCACCATGGTCCATCCCATCATCATATTCCAGCTCATCGCTATAGTTCAGCATGTCACTATAATCCAGGCCATCACCACAATCCAAACCATCACCACTATCCATCGCAACACAACGAATCAGCCCATCACTATAGTTCAGCCTTTCAGCATGGTCCAGCCCATCTTCATGTTCCCATCCATCAGTGTAGTCCAAACTATCACTATAATCCAGGCCATCACTATAGTCAAGGCCATCATCACAATCCAGCACATAACCATGGTCCAGTGCATCAAAATGGTACAAACCATCGCTATAGTCCATTCCACTATCATGGTCCAGCCCATTACCACAGTCTAGCACATTACCATGGTCCAGTCCATCATCATTAACCAGCCCATCACTATAGTTTAGCCTATAATCCTAGTCTAGTGCATCACGATGGTCCACCAACCATGGTCACTATTGTCCAACCAATTATCATGTTCCAGCTCATTACAATGTTTTAGTTTACCACCATGTTCCAGTCAACAGCAAAGTCCAGCCCATCACTATCGTCCAGACTCCAGACCAATGTCATTCTCTAGCCCATCACTACAGTCCAGTGCAGTGATAGCAAACCTGGGCACCCCAGATGTTTTGGAACTACATTGCCCATAATGCTCAGCTACACTGCAGAGTGCATGAGCATCATGAGAAATGTAGTCTCAAAACATCTGGGGTGCCAAGTTTTGCCATCACTGGCCCAGTGTATCACCATGGTCCATCCCATCATCATATTCCAGCTCATCGATGTAATCCAGCAGGTCACAATAATGCAGGACATCACCATGGTCCAGCCCATCACCACGGTTCAACCCATCACCATAATCCAGCACATCACGATGAATCAGCCCATCACTATAATTCAGCCTATCAGCATGAACCAGCCCATCACCATGTTCCAATCCATCAAATTGGTCCAAACCATTACTATGGTCCAGGCCAGCCTTTTTCATCCAGGGCGCTCAGGCACCCTGGGGCACCTTCAGGTTTCCTCATTGTGCCTTGGCAAAATGCCTAAAAATTATCCAAAAATTGTTTACAAGTCAGCAGGTGGATCAAGCCTTCCTTTTAGTTACACAAAGACAGAGGTTTTCACTGTGCACAATTACAACTTTCCAGCCCCTGGTGTCCTAACAACGAATTACATCATCAGCTGATAAGGAGGACGTTGGGCCCCTACACAGCATGCTTGTTTGCCCCTCTCTATCAGCGCTGGGGTCACATTAGCTAAATGAGGGAGAGACACATTGCAATTCTAGTCAGTACCAGCATGTAAAGGTGTGTTGGAGGAATAAATCATGTTGGTTGACCTACATGTGTGATATTGCTGCGTTATGTAAAATTATTAGTTTTGGTTTTTTTTTACATTTTAGGATGGAGTGCCTCAAGATTATGCATCATTTTAAAGGGTGCCTTGACTGAATAAAGCTTGAGAAACACTGGTCCAGACCATCATCATGGTCCTGACCATCATTACAGTCAAGCATATTACCATGGTCTAGTCCATTATCATGTTCCAGCCCATCACTCTAGTCTAGTATGTCACTATACTCCAGGCCATCATCATGGTCCAGTTCATCACCACAGTCCAGCTTATCACTACGATCCAGCACATCACAATGAATCAGCCCATCACTATAGTTCAACCTCTCAGCATGGTCCCGCTCATCACCATGTTCCCGTTCATCAGTGTGGTCCAAACTATCATTATAGTCCAGGCCAATATCATGGTCTGGGCCATCATCACAATCCAGCACATAACCATGGTCCAGTCAATCAAAATGGTCCAAACCATCACTATAGCCCATTACACCATCATGGTCCAGCCCATTACCACAGTCCAGCACATTACCATGGTCCAGTCCATCATAGTCCAGCATGTCACTATAATCCAGGTCATTGCCATGGCCTAGCCCAGGGATATGCAATTAGCGGACCTCCATATGTTGCAAAACTACAAATCCCATGAGGCATAGCAAGACTCAGACAGCCACAAGCATGACACCAGAGGCAGAGGCATGATGGGACTTGTAGTTTTGCAACAGCTGGAGGTCCGCTAATTGCATATCCCTGGCCTAGCCCATCACCACTGCTCTGCCCCTCACTACAGTTCAGCCTATCACCACAGTCCAACCCATCACCATGATCCAGCTCATTAACATGAATCAGCCTATCACTATAGCGCATGGTCCAGCCCATCACCATAGTCCAATCCATTACCATAATCCACTTAACCACCTTGTTCCAGAATATCACAGTGGCCCAAACTACTGATTCAATCTATTATCAGTCCATCACCAGGATTCAACTTAGGATCAACATGGTCCAGGCAGTATCCTTGTTGCTGCCTGCAAAACCTCATCTTCTGAGGCCTTGTTGAGGTTCCTCACCGGGCTACAGAGAGCAGAAAAAATTGAAAGACATTTTAACCTCATCTCACTCTGTCCATGACAAAAAGAAAAACGTTTAGACAGAGTGAAGTTTTGCAAAGAAAACTGCATATGAGAGGCAAAGTTATACTTAGGAGCTGTATGCCACCTCTGACTGAGCTGTCAGACGTCAACTGTTGCCTCATTGATTTTCTGTTTTCAAGTCTATACTTATTTGGATGTAGAAAGCAAAAACTCCAATAAGAAAAGTGTCAAAAAAGCAGTACGAATAGAGTATTAGAAAACCACACATGTACAGTATCAGCAACCCACAGGACGGGAAAAGAACCTCATGGGGCAGCTGCTTGACTCACTGCTTTATGCAGTAAAAATCTATTATTCTTTGTTTTATTCTTAAAGGCGTGTTTTGTTAGAGTTAGCCCTTTATGCCAGGTAGCAAACAAATGCAAATTTTTTTATTTGCCGAGCAACGTAGTTTCTGTGACTCATCTTTAAGAATGTTTTTTTTTTTTTTTAAGACAACAGGCAATTTTGCTATTAGGCCTCATACACACGGACGTTTTTTGACGCTGGCGTTTTCTGGCGTTTTTTGCAGCTCTCCATGTTAGTCAATGGCCCCATAAAAACGTTGGCGTTTTTGAGCTGTAGATGACGTCGGCGTTAGTGAGCTGAAACTAGAACCCACAGCCATCGCGTTCTGAGGCTGTAACGTTTTGGCATTTTTTGACGCCGACGCCACAATATGCCAACAAACGCCGCCTATTATTATACCGGCGTTTTTTGACACCGCCGTTTTTAGGTTGAAAAATAGCAGAGGGATGATTTTTTTAAAAAAACGCCTATTGACGCCGACGCTCACTAACGCTCAAAAACGCCGATGCATAACGCCGAAAAACGCCGGCTTTTTTTCCTTGACGTCGGGCCCGATGTTTTGTTTATTTTTTTAGAAACGTCCGTGTGTATGAGGCCTTAATGCTCACCATTTGGAATTCAGCAATAGAATATAATTAATTAAAATGAGTAGAAAGGAATATGACATTCCAGATTGTGCCACCATCCTAAATGTATAGGGAAATATCAAATATGGGTTCCATATATGTGAAGAAGTGGATTTTGTCGGCACATATGAGACTGATGGATTTAAAATGTAAACATTTATTTGAATCATTAAAATACAAAATTGTACATTATAAAACACAACAAAACTAAGATATCCCTTAAGGGGACTCTTAGTGAACTGCAAGTGGAACAGTTCCACATGTAACAATAGAATGATACAAGATACCAAACATAGTACATAAACGTGGAACAGGAGGTCGACGCGTTTCGCAACAAATGTGCTTCCTCTGGACCTTTCTCTTGCAGACTATAGATAGAGAGTACATAATGAAAGACTATATCCAAATATAAGAAATATAAACATGTTAATACATTGCCATCCAAGTATATATCAGCAAATATCAATGTATACTATGCTTACTTGTAGTCCACTTGAGTACCCCAATGAGGCAGTGTAGTCAGGGGGGCGGGCACATGGGATAGGAAATGGCAGAGCGTTTTGTGCAATTCACAGAGTACTTAAAATGTTAAAGTGTATCTAAACCCAAAATATGAATATGTTAAAGTGTAGTGGTCCTTAGATATGGTAGCTTAATTAATTTTCTTTTTCTTTTAAGCTTTTTTCCTTTATTTTCCCCAGTAGCTTGGCTAGTAACACCCTTCCTGTTCTAGGGTGGCTTTGCTCTGTCTGCTGATCTTCTAATAGCTCAGTTCCACTTAACCCCTCCCTACACTTGTTGCTTGCCCTTTTCATTGCTGTTAAGCCACGTTCAAGTTATTCCTGCCAGAACCTTTCTACAAATCCTCAGCTTCTTGAACTGGGTGTGTCTGGAAGTTCTTTGGCTTCACAGTTAGCGCATCACTGACAGGGCCCCAACCACGCCGGCAGAAATAACTATTATTTTTTTCTCTTTTCCTCATTTTTGGAGATTTTTTCCTCCCTGTTTCATAGTGTGTGCATAGACTTTAGCAATTCTTCACCTTACTGAAACACTGAAGTCCTGCAGGTAGACTTGGACCTAGCAGAGCCACTGTGGTGCCTAACGCAGTGTAGCCTCCAGGGGTTTATACTTTGCGTTCCTGGCTGTCCTTGATACTCTAGGTGACTCTGTTACAGTTTAAGCTGTTTGGTAAAGCCTGGGCCTAGTTACTTGCAAACATCCTGTTGATAAATTTATTGCTGCCATCATTATTAATTTCTCCCTTTTTTTCTTGCCTGCCTTTACCTACTTTACCTACTTTATGACAATATATTAGGTTTATTCATGAGAAGGTGCTGCGCAAATGTTTAAGCAATATATTTTCCCGACCGGACACAATAATCAATAGTCTTTATGATCCAAGAAATACATAAAGGTCCCCAAAGCACTATCTGGTGCTGATTTCCTCACCTATACACAGATTCTCCTTTTCCTCCTGTGGGGACCTTTATGTATTTCTTGGATCATAGAGACTATTGATTATTATGTCCGGTCGGGCAAATATATTGCTTAAACATTTGCGCAGCACCTTATCATGAATATTTATATTGGAGACTTTTATGGATTGTCTTTATGTGCTAGCAGCATTTTAATTTTTATATAGGCTTTAATCATTTTTGCGCTGATTGTTTTTGTATTTAATATATTAGGTTTGTCTTATTAATTTGCCTAATTCTTGCATTTTCTTAAAATAGCACATTAGCTGGATACTAAGGTCACTGTCAGTGATTTCTCTATGAAATTGTGTGTTTGTGTACTCAACCTTGTGTGTCAGAGGGGCTAAGGTCTTTGAGAAATTTAAGGCCAACGACAGAGGAACCATCTTAACTAGCGGCTCCTTCAGGGATAGTGCTACAGCTCATTCGCTTTACTGTATCTATAGAGGGAGCCATGGTTGTCACCCAGGCTGGACTTCCACTATTCTTTTCCATTACATTGGGTTGGAGGGATACATAAATTACAAAAGGAGGATTGTTTGTGCTTTGTGTCTAGCTCGCAGGAAATTACAAGGAGTAGGACACTACTTGACTGGCACAAGATTGACAAATATTTTCTGTACTTGCTGAAATGTTTTGAGCCTGAAAAAAATTTAATATTGGAGAAAGTGCAGAGAAGGGCAACCAAACTAATAAGAGGCATGGAGGAGCTCAGCTATGAGGAACTGAATTTATTCTCTTTTAAGAAGAGATTAACCACTTGCCGACCGCCAACCGCAGGTTGACAGCGACAGAGTGGTTCGATATCGCAAATCGCCGTCATCTGACGGCGGCTGCGAGATCGCGCACTGTGAGCGCTGTGTTCGGGGAGGGCCAGGGAGCGGGTGCGGTGGCTTCGATTGCTGCCGGTTACCCGCGATGCCCCCCCCCCCGGAGTGAAAGAACGGAGGTCCGTGTAAGTAAACACGGACCTCCGTTCTGTGAGGGGGGAAGGGCTGTGATCACCGCCTTCCTCTACACGGAGCTGTGATCACTTCCCTTCCCCAGCTAGGGCAGTCCCCCCACAGTTAGAACACGCCCAGGGAATATAGTTAACCCTTAGAGCGCCCCCGCAGGTTAACCCCTTCACTGCCAATGGCATTTACACAGTAATCAGTGCATTTTTATAGCACTGATCGCTGTATAAATGCCAATGGTCCCAAAAAAGTGTCAAAATGGTCCGACATGTCCGCTGAAATATCGCAGTACCGCTAAAAAACGCAGATCGCCGTCATTACTAATAAAAAATAAAAAAAAATAAAAACCCCAAAAATGAATTCTCATCATCCGTAAACGCGGCCACTTTTGCGCAAACCAATCAATAAACGCCGATTGTGATTTTTTTTATCGCAAATATGAGGAAGAATATAAATCGGCCAAAAACGGTGAAAAAAAATGTTTTTTCTATTTTTTTTTTTGGATTTGTATTTTAGCAAAAAGTAAGAAATTTGGGTTTTTTTGCAAAATTGTCGCTCTTCTTTTGTTTATAGCGGCGATCAGAAATGACGCAGAGGTGATCAAATACCACCAAAAGAAAGCTCTGTTTGTGGGAAAAAAAGGAAGCAAATTTAGTTTGGGTACAACGTCGCACATCCGCGCAATTGTCAGTTAAATTGACGCAGCGCCGAATCGCAAAAAGGGCTCCGGTCCTAAAGTGGGAAATCCTTCCGGGGCTGAAGTGGTTAAGGGGGAATATGATCAACATGTACAAATACATAAGTGGTCCATATAGTGAACTTGGCGTTGCGTTATCAACTTTAAGGTCATCACAAAGGACAAGGGGGCACTCTTTAAATCTAGAGGAAGAAAGATTTCATCTACAAATATGGAAAGGTTTTTTCACAGTAAGAGCTGTGAAAATGTGGAATGCCAGGTGGTCCATCACAGCGCTTCATTCAGAAAAGGAGGAGCAAGTCCAGCCTGGGTGACAACCATGGCTCCCTCTATAGATGCAGTACAGTGAATGAGCTGTAGTACTATCTCTGAAGAAGCCGCTAGTTAAGATGGTTCCTTTGTCTCTAGTGCCGCATCATCAAGAGGCACCAGCGGGCCTCTTGATGAGGTCACAAAGAACATGGCATTGTGGAACCGAAAGGTGGCAGAATATAAGAGGATTGCGGGACAATGCTGAATCCATGTGGATCTCCTTTAAATGTTCGTTCCTTCCAGTGGCCAGAATACATTTATGTTCTGACTAATAAAATCCATAAACAAGTGCTTGATGTACCTAAATGTGCCTAAATGTCCACTGCTATACGTGGCTTTATGCACTTTTTCAGAATGAGGTATCTCTCTAATATGTACTGCGGTGAGTCAGCAGCGCGCCTATGCCCCAAGACAACGTCTGTTATGACGAAACGCCGCGTCAGGTAGGGCATGCTGACGTCACCGCTTGTTTTCTATGTGTCTGCATTGAATGGTCTTTTAAAGCCGGCAGGCTGTTGATTTTATATGCCTGATTGGAACTGCCTTGATGTAAATGCAATACTCTTTTAGATATTAAAGTATCATACAGTATTACACTATTGTGAGCCTTTTTTTTATCCATTTGTACACCTATGGTGAGATCACTGAACATAGAGGATTGCGTATGACCCTTGTCCCTCCTCTGGACGATTTGTGACCAGCACCTGGAGGCTGCCGCCCCTTGTGGGACCCTGACTGGGTTTTAAGTCGCAAGCGCATCCTAAGCTTGCCTCTGGTAAGCGACCATTCTATCTGGTGAAGGCACCTTTCTATACGAGTAGAGCACTGGGTGTATTCAGCATTCACTGACAATTATCATGTTGATTGGACATTCAATACAGCCTTTATTTATGCTTAATGTTGCTTTCTTTGAACAATTTTTATGAAATCGCATAAGGACTTTTTTATGCATACCCCTTTATACACATGCATTTAGATTTCTGAGCGAGGTCACTTTGGATTTGTACATTTTTCAAGCTGCATTTTCCTTACAGGAGTAAAAGGTGTTCAGTGGAGAACCTCCAATGTCCTATGTGCATGACGCAAAAATATTTACTGAATTTTAAAATAATTATTATTTATTTTTCCAGAATGTAAAAGGACAACAATGTAGCAGCTGGGAGATTGGCGTTAAGCTCCCCACAAATGCGTCATACAAAATTACGATTTACGTTCTTAGCTGAGAAGGAACAAAAATTGCTCTTTAAGAGCTGGAAGTCCATAAACCTGGAACTGCTCAGTAGTCCGTCATTGCTCCACGTTATTAGGACTTTAATGATGGCTGGAGGATTTGCTCATCGGTTTATCCAAGCAGTAAACCTGCTGGGTGTATTTAAGGCTCACGCCGTGGATAATAAAGTGAGGCGAAGATTTCTTCCTATCATAAGCCAATAAAAATACACACATTTACAAGGGGATTAACATCCATTAAATCACTCCGCAGCTGCTTGTTCTCCTCCATAGCGGCACATGGCCCTAAATAAAATGCATTTACTTCGTTCTATCGGCATGGTACATTTGTCTGCTTTACCAGCTCATCTCTCACACCTGTACATCCCCTATGGGCCAGAGTCATTTTTATGTCTGCTATGGGCCTGTGTATTGAACATAATTACTTAAGATACAAATATAACAAATATGACTTTCTTTGATGATATTAACTTGCATTTTGTTTTAATTTTATTTTTAATGCAATCCATAGACAGCAAAATTAAACGAAACTAAAAACGCGTTTTTTTTTCCCTTTCTTTTCTTTTTCTTTTACACTTTTTTGATGTTATAAATTATATATTGTTTATGTTGATATCAATATTTTGCCCACAATTATGAGACTATCTATACAGTATATGGCCCCATACACACGGGCGTATTAACCCCTTCAGCCCCGGAAGGATTTCCCCCTTTAGGACCAGAGCACTTTTTGCGATTCGGCACTGCGTCGCTTTAACTGACAATTGCGCGGTCGTGCGTCGTTGTACCCAAACGAAATTTGCGTCCTTTTTTTCCCACAAATAGAGCTTTCTTTTGGTGGTATTTGATCCCCTCTGCGTCATTTCTGATCACCGATATAAACAAAAGAAGAGCAACAATTTTGCAAAAAAACCCAAATTTATTACTTTTTGCTAAAATACAAATCCAAAAAAAAAAAATATAAAGAAACATTTTTTCCATCGGTTTTGGCCGATTTATATTCTTCCTCATATTTTTAGTAAAAAAAAAAATCGCAATCGCCGTTTATTGATTGGTTTGCGCAAAAGTTGTAGTGTTCACCGATGATGAGAATTCATTTCTGGGGTTTTTATTTATTTTTTATTTTTTACTAGTAATGGCGGCAATCTGTGATTTTTATCGGGACTGCGATATTGCAGGGGACATGTCGGACCATTTTGACACTCTTTTGGGACCATTGGCATTTATACAGCTATCAGTGCTGTAAAAATGCAATGATTACTGTGTAAATGCCATTGGCAGTGAAGGGGTTAACCTGGGGGGGGTGCTCTAAGGGTTAACTGTGTTCCCTGGGCGTGTTCTAACTGAACTCCTGCACAGACCCTTGCATCTTTCATCCAATGCTGCACTGACGTTTCTGTATTCTGAGTCATGGGGAAAGCAAAAGAATTGTCAAAGGATCTGGGGGAAAAGGTAGATGAACTGTATAAAACAGGAAAGGGATATAAAAGGATATCCAAGGAATTGAGAATGCCAATCAGCAGTGTTCAAACTCTAATCAAGCAGTGGAAAATGAGGGGTTCAAAATGAAAATTCGTATGAAAATTATTTGGATGAAATGTTCACCTGATTTTCTAAAGGCTCGTACACACTATAAGAAAACCAGGGGAACATCTTCCTCCAAATAATTTCTGTACGATTTTCGTATAGTGTATACACTAAGAAAATTCTTGGAGGAACAAACTCCAAAATTTTTCTCGGATGCGAACAGAGGGAGCGTTTTTCGTTTAATGTGTACCGTTTTCGTACGATTTTCATACAAGAAAAATCAGAAAAGAAAAGACTGTGCATGATAAGAAACAATAAACAGAAAAAAAAAGCCTTTGTCGTACGAGAATTTTCATACGAATCTTCTTTCATCGGTTCCGATTTGCTGTGAAACAAGAAAAATCGGATGACCGTTCAGCTGATTTTCTTATAGTGTGTACGAGCTTTCAGCCGGTGTGACATATAACGTCTTTATAAATAAAGAGCACTTTTCATAAACAAACAAAAATATTACTTTTGACAAACAGAATTACAACTTGAAAATATATTTTAAAAAATGTAAATTCTATTGGCTGTAATGCTATTGCACATATTACCTGAATATATTACTAACATTAAATATTAAGAAAAAAATAAGAAAAGCCTTTTTGTTATTTTTTTTTTTTTTTCTTTTAGCAGCTTAGTTGCTGCCCCCTACATATTCTTTTGTGGTAGTGCAGTGTTAATTTTGATGTCAGATTTCAATTTAGTTTTAGTCAGTCTTTTTGACTAAAATGCCATTTTAGTTTTAGTTGTATTTTAGTCATCTGAATTGTTTCAGTTTTAGTCATATTTTAGTCGACTAAAATAGTATTCATTTAGTCAACGATAATATTTTAGTCAATTAAATTAATAATGGCGCTCACAGACATAAAGCAATGCTGGAAAACCTATGCCTTTCCCTCATGCTGCAGTCTTTCTGGCTGCCGGTTCTAGAAGCTTGCCCATGCTTGCCATCCATAAATTATAATAAAGGGAACGCCACTCTGCTTTCCAATCCAAAAATATCTTTACTGATATATCAAATAATACAGCTGCACACCAACATGGTCCCCACCTGGGATCGCTTCTCCTTAGTGTGTTTCTCCAAACTAGCTGGATCACAGTTAATGTAACTACATTTCAACCAATAGTGGATGAAACTCCTTGAATGCTGATTACAAGTGTAGCACCCTGGTCTTTAACAGAGCTGCTAACAAATTTAGTTTTCTAGGTGGTAACTAGACTGGCTAATTGGTAGGGGAGCCACTGGTTGTTGCCCTAAGCCTGGATTTGGTGCATCTCTCCCTTCTGTCACTGGGTAGCACTGCTGCTTTTGACATTAGAATGACAAGATCACATTGTATCCAGGTTAGGAGTGGATATGCTGTCCCAGCCAATTAGCAGGGGTTTCTTTGGAATCATGGCATGCTGGGAGAGCTTATTTACTTGGGAGGAGTCATGCGACCGGGGGTTCTGTGCCACCTGGACGGCTGTCTAGGTGGACGTGTGTTGCATTGCTCCGGGTTGCTAGGCCAGAAGCCTGAGGCCTATAACAGTTGCACCTGGCCGCTAGGCGGTCTGAGGCCTATCCAGGATTGAGACGGGGTTGGGGCTTCAGGTTAGGAACCTAACCAAGTTGCAGAGGTTCAGCCGTAAGGGGAACCAAATATTGCCATTTGTTGAGGTGAAGGAGAAGCAGTTGCCACATGGGACAACCACTCCTGTTACCAGATGCAAGCGAGGTTCGAGGTCAGCGATAAAGGGGATATAGTTGCCACCAAGGGACAACCACTCCTGTTATCAGAGGCCAGTTTATAGAAGACTGAAGAAGTACCAGAGCAGCCTTTTTCACTAGCCAGGGACGGTGAATAAGTGGGAAAGCTTCAGCAGAGCCAAGTCAGGGACCCAGCAGGTAGCGTGGGTGAAGCTTGAGGAGAATACAGCAGGTTAGCTGTGGAAGAGCTCAGGGGATCCAGTGGCGGCTGGGATCTTGGACGTCTAGTGAGAGACTGGGAGCCCAGAGAAGTGTGACCCGAGGGTCAGAGAGTGATCTGCAGGTTCTAGGGTCGGCGGTGACCTAGGGGACTCGAGAAGGTGTCGATTGGACGACATAAGAGGAGTTCGAAGTGGGTGCGATGGACGACCCAGGGACTGAACCGAGACGACTTCGAAAGGGTGAATAAGTGGCAGGGACCGATCACTTTTTCCGACGAGACCATGAAGAAGTCAGAAGATATTTGACCGGAGACTATTGTCCTCACCAACAGGGAACCACCGTTGATATAGGGGAAATAGCGACTGGAGCTTGGAGCGAACGTAGACCATTGTCCTCACCAACAGGGTACACCGTTGACGAAGAGGAAGTGGAGTTGTTTACCGTTATAAACCAAGGGGAATGCCGACTTGGAGACGTTGAACCAATCCAAGGATTGGACTTC
>BLSH010152999.1:373440-404860 GCA_018402905.1 Glandirana rugosa
AGACGTGTCCTTGGGTCGTGTCTGACCGTAATACACCCCAAAGTATAGCTGTATCTCAGCATCAAACAACAGAACAAGAGGAATGTATACTCATGACAATTCCTCTACAATAACTGCTTTCCAATGAATGCCATCTTAAATCGCCTGATTTTATAATTACATTTTGAACTTTTTTGGACAGATAATGAAGATTTATGTTGGTGAAGCTGCTCAGTTCCAAAAACCAGGGACATTTCTATGGCTCACCTTGTGTCAGGGGTTAGTGGAGGATTTCCAGCATTCCTATTATAAAATAAGTATTAGGATGGAGCTTGATGGGATATGAAACCCCACATAATGCCAGTCTGTGCTGGGTTCCTGTGCAGACCTCACAGCTCATGTAATTCTTTACCTTTGGGATTTAATGGATGAATGAGCCAGCAATATTTTATTGAGAATTAAGACTGACAGCTGAGTTATACTGTACATTGTGTACAGAGTGGGTGGAGCCTATAAGGGGTGTGGCTTCTAAGAAGTGGGATGGGGCAAAAAGGAAGGGCAGGGTCTGGCGCCCCACCATCTTAAAACTTCACCAGCCGCCACTGGTCTGGCGTCAGCCAACCTTTGGTCATATACTGTATGGAACTGTGGAAACTGACATGAGAAAAATATTGCTGCCATTACTGAAGGACTAAGTGACTTGCTAAATAGTGAAGGATCATGGTGACAGGCAGGCAGCATTTTCACAAGGGAGTCAGGAACATCAGCACAGATATTGCTCTCTGCATGAGTCCAAGAGTGAGCATTAAATATTTTTAATTAGTCCTACAGGTTCCAGGGCTAACTTAACATATGAATTGCTTACAGTACACAAGGAACATATGGGGCAGCACAGTGGCTAAGTGGTTAGCACTTCCACCTAGCACCACTAGGGTCATTGATTCAAATCCCAACCACTGCACTATCTGCCTGGAGTTTGCATGTTCTCCCTGTGCCTGAGTGGGTTTCCTCCCAAAGACATGCTGGTGGTAGGTTAATTGGCTCCTGTCTAAATGGCCCCGGTATGATTTTTTATTTTTTGCATATTTGTTACACTTAAATGATTCAGATCATCAAACAAATTTTAATATTATACAAAGATAACCCGAGTAAATACAAAATGCAGATTTTAAATGCTGATTTCATTTATTAAGGGAAAAAATAATCCTTCATTGCTAAATCATGAATGAACTGTGATTAACCACATTTTTTGGAAAGCTGATTTAAATTTTACTTGCCACACCCAGGCCTGATTATTGCCAGATCCATTAAATCAAGAAATCCTTTAAAAAGAAGCTGCCTGACAAAGTAAAGCACACTTAGACCCCTTTCACACCAAGGCGTTTTTCAGGAGTTTTTGCTCTAAAATCAGCACATAAAAAGCGCACCAAAAACGCTCCCCATGCATCTCAAAGGATGATTTCAGACAAAGGCGTTGCACTTACTAGGTGTTGCTAAAAGTCCAGCAAGCAGCATCTTTTCAGCTTGTTTTGTGCGCTCAAAATAGCTCTTCAAAAACGTCCATGTCCATTGAAAATAATGGTTAAGCGCTTGAAAAACACTTGAAAAACGCTTGAAAAGCACATGAAATGTGTACTGAGGCTATGGAAAGGTCACATGATTGAAACACAAACGCTTGAAAAGCGCTTAAATAATTGCCATTAGAGGGGCGCTATTTATACCGCTAGCACTTCAAAAGCGTGGCAAAAAAACACACTAAAATGATGGCGTTTTACAGGATTTTACAGGCTTTTTCCCAACGCCTTGGTGTGAAAGGAGCCTAAAAGATCTCAAAAAGCAACTCATCATGCCGTGATCGAAAGAAATTCAAGAGCAGATGAGAAACAAAGTAATTGACATGTATCAGTCTGGAAAGGGTTACAAAGTCATTGCTAAGGCATTGGGACTCCAGCAAACCACGGTGAGAGCCATTATCCACAAATGGAGAAAACTTGGAACAGTGGAGAACCTTCCCAGGAGTGACCGGCCAAGATTACTCCACAATGATGGCTCATCCAGGAGCTCATAAAAGAACCCAGAACAACATGTAAAGAACTGCAGGTCTCACTTGCCCCAGGTAAGGTCGGTGGTCATGATTCAACAATAAGAAAGAGACTGGGCAAAAATGGCGCCCATGGGAGAGTTCCAAGGCCAAAGGCTCTGCTGACCAAAAAGAACACAAAGGTTTGTCTCACATTTGCCAAAAAACATCTTGATTATCCTCAAGACTTTTGAGCAAATATTCTTTGGACTGATAGGACAAAAGTTTAACTTTTTGGAAGGTGTGCGTCTCGTTACATCTGGCATAAAACTAACACAGTGCTTCATAAAAAGAACCACACTAGGTGGTGGTAGCGTGAAGGTCTGGGGCTGCTTCCAAGCTTCAGGACCTGGATGACTTGTCACCATTGATGGAACCATGAATTCTGCGCTCTACCAGAAGATCCTGAAGGAGAATGTCCGGCCATCAGTTTCTGACCTCAAGCTCAAGTGCACTTGGGTTATGCAGCTAGGGCTGCCACATCATTCCTTTAATCCAGGACACATATTAATTACACAGGTTCTGGGGCTGATTAAGGTGGTAATTAAACTCACTTGGTGCCTCATCTGCATTAAATTAGCCTCAGAACAACCTGTGTAATTCATATGTGTCCTGGATTAAAGGGATGATGTGGCAACCCTATATGCAGCAGGACAATGATCCGAAACACAACAGCAATTCCACCTCTGAATGGCTGACAAAAAAAACAAAAAGCAGGTTTTGGAGTGGCCTTGTCAAAGTTCGGACTTAAATCCGATTGAGATTCTGTGAAGGCCGTTCACGCTGGAAAACCCTCCAATGTGGCTGAATTAAAACAATTCTGCGAAGAAGATTCGGCCAAAATTCCCCCACAGCGATGTGAAAGACTCATTGCCAGTTATTGCAAACGCTTGATTGCAGGTGTTGCCGCCAAGGGTGGCACCACCAGTTATTAGATTTAGGGGGGTAATTACTTTTTCACATAGGGCCAAGCAGGTTTGGGCAGCTTTTTTCCTTAATAAATGAGTCATTTAAAAACTGCATTTTGTATTTACTCAGGGTTATCTTTGTGTAATATTAACATTTGTTTGATGATCTAAATCATTTAAGTGTGACAAATATGCATAAAAAATAAATAAAAATACAGTAAGGGGGCAAATACTTTTTCACAGCACCGTATGTATGAATGTGACCAGTATGAGAGAGTGATGGTGATAACACCACATTTAACACACCTGCTCCTCATTCACACCTAAGACCATAACACTAACCAGTCACATGACACCGGAGAGGGAAAATGGCTAGTTGGGCCCAATTTGGACATTTTCACTTAGGGGTGTACTCACTTTTGTTGCCAGCGGTTTAGACATTAATGTCTGCGTGTTGAGTTATTTTGAGGGGACAGCAAATTTACACTGTTATACAAGCTGTACACTCACTACTTTACATTGTAGCAAAGTGTCATTTCTTCAGTGTTGTCACATGAAAAGATACAATAAAATATTTACACAAATGTGAGGGGTGTACTTACTTTTGTGAGATAATATATATATATATATATATATATATATATATATATATATATATACAGTAAAGCCTTGGATTGAGAGTAACTTGGTCTGAGAGTGTTTTGCAAAACAAGCAAAAATGTTTATACATTTTGACTTGATCAATGAGCGATGTAGAAAGGTGCCTCTAAGTGTAGCAATATGGTTACATTTAATGACGGTACAACATTTAGCAACTCACATGGCTGATGATTAAAACAGACAAATCTAAGTATGGAGCATCCGGGGTAAAGCTGTCCACATAGACCGACCTCCACACAGCCATCGACGTCATCCCTTTCACGAGTGCTTCAAGCTTCGCTTTCAGATCGCTCTACTGCAGGGTCGTCTTCCCGGTCACCATTGCAGACTGATAGCAGTGAGAGCCGGCAGTGCGGAGGATGGTCTAAGAGGACAGCTTTACCCCGGATGCTGCATACTTAGATGTGTCTGTTTTAATCATCAACCATGTGTGTCGCTAAATGTTGTACAGTGGAACCTTGGATTACAAGCATAATCCGTTCCAGGAGAATGCTTATAATCCAAATCACTTGTATATCAAAGCAAGTTTCCCCATAGGAAACAATGGAAACTCAGTTAAATTGTTCCACAGCACTGCTTGTTAATGCAGTACAATATGTGGCCAGAGGTCCGGGGATGCCTGGTGCATGCAATACCGTATGTGGCCAGGGGTGGGGTGGCGCTGGTGAGCCTCGGAAACGGCCGGAAACATTCGGAAATGTTCGGGCACTGTTTACACTTTCTGTAATTTCTGTAACGGCTTCAGAGGCTCACCAGCACCCCTGCACCCCTGGCCGCATGCGGTATTGCATGCAAATAGGCTTAATTCTGTTCATTTTGCTCAGATTTTTTTTTAACAAAATGCTCTACTTTCAAAATACTCGTTAACCACGTTACTCGTAAACCAAGGTTCCACTGTACCTTCATTAAATGTAACAATATTGCTACACTTAGAAGACCCTTTCTTCTCTTTTATACTCCGTAGCCCCTGCTGGATTTTGCTTCTAATCCCCTTGTGGAGGCGACCATTTGTTGATTGACATTTTATGGTTACACAACCTATCACATTGCTATAAGATTTTTATATGGACTATAGACTGAAAGTCTTATGAATAAATGGTTGTGGAAGGAATCAGATGAGTTTCCATTATTTCTTATGGGGAAATTCGCTTTGATATATGAGTGCTTTGGATTACAAGCATGTTTCCGGAATGAATTATGCACGCAATCCGAGGTTTTACTGTATATATGTAAAGTGCTGCGTAAATTGACAGTGTATTACAGTGTACCTATAATAAATATATAGAATTGAATTTGGGCTCTGGAATGGCATCACCCCATTAAAACATATTAGAGGCTGCTGAGCGGAGCGGAGAGGGCGCGTGGGAGAGAAACGCATCAATTCAGAGTAGTAAAAGTGACATCACTTGTGGACTCATAGGAACCTACTGAGCTCTATTGTACGCCCTTCACCCGCTGAGCACAGGAATAAATAAGAAAGCTTTTATTACTAAAGACAATTATTATTGGAGCGCTTACCTGAAAGTAAATCCTTCTGCAGAGTTACCTTTTTCCATACTTGCCTTTTGGCATTTCACAGTTTATTTTACCATTTGTAGTTTTCTTTCCTCCTTTTCCCCTCTGCTGCTGTGCTAGCCCTGTGCTTTGTAATAAGACACAGGACACCTATGGGCCTTGAAAGAGAGGAACAGCGAAGGACAATCACTGAAGAATGCAAAAAGCAGACCTAGTACTCATATTTATTTATTTATTTATTTCAGGCACTTATATAGCGCTGTCAATTTACGCAGCGCTTTACATATACATTGTACATTCACATCAGTCCCTACTCTCAAGGAGCTTACAATCTAAAATCCCTAACTCACATTCATATATATACTAGGGCCAATTTAGACAGGAGCCAATTAACCTACCAGCATGTCTCTGGAGTGTGGGAGGAAACCGGAGTAACCAGAGGAAACCCACGCAGGCACAGGGAGAACATGCAAACTCCAGGCAGGTAGTGTCATGGTTGGGATTCGAATCAGCGATCCTTTTGCTGCCAGGCAATATTAACCACTTCAGGATTTACCCCAGGGGCGTAACTACAGGGGTTGCAGGCGTGTCAATTGCAACCGGGCCCCGTGCTCCAGGGGGCCCGTGTCCCTCCCTTGTACACCTGTATAGGAGGGGCGGCGGGGGCGGCATTTAGAGGAACCAATCTCAGGGCTGGTGCAAGGGTTTTTGACACCCTAGGCGAAACATCATTTTGCCGCCCCCATTGGCTCCACCCCCTTTTCCCTGCCAGCCTGATCAGCACCAATCAAATGCAGCCTCACCAGCGCCAATCAATACAGCCTCATCTGCGCCCATCAAATACAGCCTCACGGGGGGGGGGGGGTTGGTATTTGGTAGATCAGTCACCATTTCTATATTCATTTGCAAATGGCATGTGAAAAATACAATCTCATTATCTCAGAAAGCAGACAGTGTCAGCTTTTACATGAATTAATGCAGAGCAATCTCCTCCATTCTCCTCCTAATGCAGGAGATTGGTTCCTCTATATGCTTTCCCCACCTCTCCTATCCAGTTTACTTGTCTTCTGCTGTTCCCAGGGTCCCTGTGTGCTTCCCTGGTCCCCTCACAGAGCCGCTGTCTCCCCCCCTCCTCTCCTGCCAGCTGCTGTAGAAGATGAGTCATGATGGAGAGATGGGAACGGGTCGGTAAATTTGTCATTTACCGGCTCCTTCCTTTTCTGAATGGACAGAGTCAGTGATTGGTACCAATTGGTTCATTCATCACTGAAGCATAGTAAACTGTTTTTACTATACTTCCTTTTCTGAATGAATGGGAGGCTCGGTACTCAACTATTAGTTTATTTAGTGGGACTGTAATAAAGGGACCCGGCCCGCAATGGCAGTAAAGGGCGCCAGGATCAGTGGGAAGAGGGAAGGGCCCTGGCCAGGGGTCAGGGGGGCCCTTCATTAATTTCTTGCACCGGGGCCCTGAAGGTCCTAGTTACGCCTCTGATTTATCCCCTTCCTGACCAGAGCACTTTTTGCGATTCGGCACTGAGTCGATTTAACTGACAAATGCGCGGTCGTGCGACATTTTGCCCAAGCAAAATTGACGTTCTTTTTTTCCCACAAATAGAGATTTCTTTTGGTGGTATTTGATCGCCTCTGGTATTTTTTGTGCCATAAACAAAAAAAGAGCGACTATTTTGAAAAAAAAACAATATTTTTTACTTTTTGCTAGAATACAAATCCAAAAAAAATATATAAAAAAAAAAATGTATTCATCAGTTTTGGTCGATATATTCCACATATTTTTGGTAAAAAACAAATCGCGATCGGTGTATATTGATTGGTTTGCGCAAAAGTTGCCATGTTTACAAACCATGAGAATTAATTTATGACGTTTTTCCAATTTTTTTTTTTTAATAGTAATGGCGGCGATCTGGGACTTTTATCGGGACTGCGATATTGCGGTGGACATATCGGACACTTTTTTGGGACCAATGACATTTATACAGAGCTAAAAATAGCCACTGATTACTGTATAAATGTCACTGGCTGGGAAGGGGTTAATCTACAGGGGGCAATTAAGGGATTAAATGTGTTCCCTCACTGTGTTCTAACTGTAAGGGGACTGGGCTGGCATCAGTAGAACACTGTCATGCCAACTGTGAGAACGGGGAACCGCTGTGTTTACATCGGCAGTCCCCCGCTTTCTTCTGTATCAGGCGATCACGGGTCTTCGGCGGACATCGAGTCCGCCCGACCCGCGGCCACACTCGGGGAGCATGCGGTGGGCGTGCATGCTTGCGCTAATTGTCGTGGCAATTCGCGCTATGCTGCCACTCTGCAGCAGTAAATGTACGCAAGCTGGTCGGGAACCGGTTTAGGGTTCACACTTGCTTTGCCCTCTGAAGAGCGATCTGCATTTATCTGTTTCAACCCGCCCTAAATGTCGGACTACCATGCTGCAACTTCAGTTGTGCGCGGTTGCGTGGCTGCAAAAAAAAACATCCCTACAGCCCAAAGCAAACCGATATGTAAAGGATCGTTTTTAAAAAACAAACATGTTACACTTACCTCCTCTGTGCACTTGGTTTTGCACAGAGTGGCCCCGATCCTCCTCCTCGCGGGTCCCTCAGAGGTGCTCCTGGCTCCTCCTCTTCTCGAGTGCCCCATTGGAGAACCGCTCTCCCTCGGGGCACTTGTCCGGGCACGCTTCTGTGTCCTGCTGCTGCGTCCATTGGCACAAACAGCGGGACTTGGCCCCGCCCCCTCGGCTCTCACATCATTGGATTTGATTGACTTGATTGCCCTCTGAGCACAAATCCTCTCACCCCACTCCAATTACCCCCCATCCCAACCCAAATTCTCCCCAATACTTCATCCTTCCACAACCCAACCCCCCACCAAAAAAACTTTCCCTCCTAGTACAGATCCCCTCTCCCCTTACCATATTCCCTTTTCTAGCACAAACCCCCCAAAATCCCCCCTCCTAGCACAAATCTTTTCCCCCCATCCCCCCTCCCAACATACTGTGAATCCCCTAAAATCACCACTCCTAGAACACCTCTGCAAATTTACCCTCTTAGAACAATTCTAATATTCTGCTGCCCCCAAAATTCCTCCTCCCATTACAAATCCCTTCCCCCCAGCCTCCTTGTCCACCCCCACCTCACATGATACCACAGTGCCCAGGGCAGCCGCCCCTCCTGCCCACCCCTTTTCCCAGCCCTGATTCCCATAGACACTCCTAAACATTGTGGACAGCCTTCCCAGAAGAGGTGAAGCTGTTATAGCTGCAAAGGGTGGGCCAACTCAATATTGATCCCTACAGACTAAGACTGGAATGCCATTAAAATTCATGTGTGTGTAAAGGCCGGTGTCCCAATACTTTTGGTAATATAGTGTATGTTTAATTTATATTTAGCGCTGCACTCATTTGCATATTTTGTTTTTAATTGTTAGGGGTGTTTTTGATTTTAATAACAAAGGAGCTCTGGATTTTTTTTCTGGATTGTTTCGATGATGAGGTTACCCCATGGGGCTATATAGATCGTCTTTACCGCGTTTTCTTACTACTGGAAAAATGTGCTTGTTGCTGCATAGAAAGAAACAATATCCAATATTTATATCCATGAAAAAGCTACTGCCTATACTGTATATCCAGAAAATCGCAGGTGATTGTCACTGAATGAATCAATGTGTCAAATGGTTTATGTTATAAAGAAATATTATTTTCAGTTTTTTCTTTTCATTTGCAGATGCAGCAGAAGGAAAAGCAACATTCGAAGCCAAATTGATCTCTATTGATTCCTATGGGGCTGTCAGTCTTCCCTCCGAAACGTGATTAGAGAATGGGAGAGCAGTGGGAAGGCGAACTCAATGAGCTGCTTAATTCGTTTGTTAGGAATCAAAGTTTGGACACAATTTTAGTTATTCAGTGATTTGGATGCATCCGAATTTCCGAATCACGATAGTAATAAATTATAATGAAACAAATTTTCCGAATCCTAATTCAAAAATGAATTTAAATACGAAATGGAAACATATTGTAATAAATACAGTAATGTATGAAAGTGAATTAAGATGATTGCTACTTACGCTGCTTTATAGAAGAGATTAGAAAATAATAGAATAGAATAAAACAATGGAATAGATAATAAGCGGATGGTATAGAATAAAATAGAATAGAAAATAATACAATATACAGTAAAAGACTAGAATAGAATGGAAAATAAAAGTATGCAATAGAATGAAATACAAAATAAAGAAGTAGAATAGACTAAAACATAATAGAATATAAAATAAAAGAATAGAATATAAAAAAAACAGACTATACAAGAATATAATAAAACAATAGAGTATAATAAAACAGAATAGAATAGAAAATAAGAATATAAAACAGCATAACATATAAAAGAATAGAATATCATATAAAGATAAAGGATTCGAATAGAATAGAATAAAATAGAACGAATATAGCTGTCTTCTGAAATTCAAATTTATATACATTTAAAAATTGGGCAGACTTAATGGAACACTTAGTCTTTTTTCTGCCATTACTCTATGTTTCTATGTTTCAGTGCTTGACTTCCTTGTGTTCCATGCAAGACCCACCAGGTTCTGAGAGCTCTGAACCCAGAAGTGCTCAGAGTTGACTACCTCTGGGTTGGTTTGTCACAGAGCAAATCAGGGAACAGTTTTTGCTCTGTCTGCTCCATTGGCTTCCACTCACTACCTAGTGTAGCGCCCCCAGTAGGCTACTAGTATTAGGTAAATATAGTTCTTGCCCTCCCTGTAATCAGGCAGAGTAGTTATAATTTGTTAGTGTCTGTTCTAGGTTCTGCTGGTACAAACACAGCTACTTTTCCCTGCATCCCACTGAACTCTGGAATATAGTGGGCAGAAGAGCTTTGACCCTTGCCTACATATGCATGCTTCTTCAGCCAATCCCTGGTCAGGGGAGCAAGTGATCAGCAGGTGGCTGAGGGGGGTATAAATATGCTGGGGCCTGGAACAGCTTCCTATTGTTCCTGGGGGAGTAATACCCAGCCTGAGGGCTGAGTAATCCCTGGGAGGCTACCTTCAGCTTTGAAGAATTCTTTTTGGGGTCCCAGCTCCTGCTCGGGCTGGGGGACCTCTGGCCTAGCCTCCTGAAAGCATGCAGAAAACTCATCTGAGGATCCAGGAAACAGGCAACAAATACAGAAGCTGACTGATACTGCAGGTGGCATACCATACAGGACACAGTGAGTGCCCGCCATGTGGATACCAGAGACATTTCTTTGCCCTATTTGGGAGAGCTTACAGCAGTACATCCATTCCTCCTGCTGAGGAGTTCCAGTTTGGAATCTAGTCACCCTTCACATTCAAGAGGGTGGTTCTCACCCTAAAGGGGCAGATCATAGCTAAAGTTCTCCATTACAGTTTTGTCAGAAGTTTCCAGAGTATCCCAAGGCTCACCCTCATCACAGTTCTCTCAGCAAAATACACTGCAAAAAGACATGTACAGCCATTTTTCATAACTCAAGTGACTGTGAACTACCGTGTGCCTGGCTGCAATGTGCCTATCAGGGAATGGAAGCTTGGACCAAACAGGCAGACCAGTCCCAGGTCTGTGCTACACTAGAATTTGTTGTGGTTCCAGGCTCGTGGAAGAGCCCGGGAACTACAGGGAAGGTGAAGAGACGCGCACCCCTTGCCTGGTTAATGTCATCCAGAAGCTCTACAGCTGCCCAAAGAAGAAATACAGAGGCGCCTCTAAGAGTAGACTGCATGAAATGTATTAGTGAAATAATATAAGAACAACTCACACTGAGTAGAATAAGAACAGGCACTTCAAAACATCCTTCCTCGGTGGTGTAATGATAGCACGTGCTGGACACACAAAAGCTGGTGACCATTTTGTTCAAACATCAACCATGACAGTTTTAGCCTAAATAGAAACACACTGCCAGTATCTCACTCCTTTTCCACCCTATCTTCAGGAATGGAATTCCTGAGCTCATTTTACAAGTCAGGAAGATGTTTTGTTTTGCTTCCCAGGCCTTATCGTAAAACAATAAACCAGATCCATTAAGAAGATAGAGCAGGATGCTCTGAAATAATGAGTGTAATAAAAAGGGGCATTCAGGCAGAAGCTACCTCATGCAAACGTAAGAAATATACACAGGGTTCATAAATCCAGACAGGAATGTGACATCTAATTAAAAAGTACATATTTGAATGCAGAATTTTACATTGAACAAATTAAGTCTAAACACCGCTAGGCCCGATCACATGGGGAACCTCTGGTAACTTTTCTTCCTCCTAGAGCAGTGGTTCTCAACTCCTGTCCTCGGGACCCACTAACAGGCCAGGTTTGCAGGATAACTGAAATACATCACAGGTGATATCATTTGCTGCTCAGTGATTGCAGTATTCTAGTCTGTATCTCCCCAAGGTAATACTTAAAATCTGGCCTGTTGGTGGGTCCCGAGGACCGGAGTTGAGAACCACTGCCCTAGAGTAAATAAATATTGCCAACCTGTCATGTTTGGACTTATTTTAATGCAACTTTTATACTGAGCTAGAATTCCTAAGTTTTAGGACTGCACCTTGGCCATATTCCAAAATATGATATGGATACAGAAATTGTACCTCAGAGAGGGATGTTATGCCTTGGTCTGCTCTGGACAGCCCACGGGCCCTCCTTACCCATGTGGGTGGTCAGGGGCATATGACCCCACCCCTCCACTCTGAGAGAAAAAGAGACTGAAAGAGCAGTGGTCAGTTCTGACTTTACCATCAAAGAACAAACATCTGAGAACCTGTTGGACTGTTGGAACCTGTTCAATCACGGACATTAACTGCAAGTATCTTTCTCCCCTTCAATTCTGCCTTATCTCTTTGCTACTGTGTATTATGTCTTTAATTGCTTTGTAACACCATTTTTCTGTAAATATTTTATCTGCACCAATTTTGACCTTTTCATTATTAAACCTCTTTCTGAAAAGTGTTAATCTTGTCCCTAAAGCTCTTAATGTAAGCTATAACGAACCTGTTCCTTTGAAGAGTGCTACTGTTTAAGATAAATCATCTGAATATTCCGGTCTGTGGTGACAGCGTGTGTTACAGGTGATTATTCTAAAATCATAATTGGTATTGCTAAAATCTCGTGGTCCTCTGGCTCGGTCCACTGAGGTGGTGGCAGTGAAAGGGTTAATTGCTTAAATTAGCCCGGTGACAATTTCTCTCAGGCTGCTGGTATTTAGATGGTGGCCCCGCAAGCTGGGAAATCTTTGTGCTGGAAGCAGCTGAGAGTGGCATTGTTACGTTAGAGCGGTGTGAGATTGGGTTACCGGATGTAACCGGTACTTAGAGACAGGACGTGAGAAAGGAGCGTGCCCGACCGTTCCATCGTCGAGATGCATCGCGTTAATGTCTGGTGACTTCATCACGTTAGCCGCCATGGCCCATATGCATTCCAGAGACTTCCTTTTTTAAAAAAAAATAAATAATTATAAAATGTGTTTCATTACTTTAATAAATTAACAAAGCGTGTCTGGATATCAGGATACAGAACAGTTTAAGTGGTTCTAAAGGCAGAAGGTTTTTTATTATGCATTAAAATAAAAAGCCTTCTGTGCGCAGCAGCCCCCCTAATACTTTCCTGAGCCCATCTAGATCCAGCGATGTTGCACTAGAGGCTCTGCTGTCCGGAGCTCCCTGTCCTCACTGCAGTAGCGGCTGGTGAAATTTTAGGATGGGGGGCGCCAGACCCCGCGTTTTCTTTTTGACCCCTCCCACGTCTCATAAGCTTCACCCCTTATAGATTACATCTATTATGTCAGGAGTATACAACCCAGCATCACCAGTATATACAGCATCACTAGTAATATACCTGCGCTTCCTGATTGACGGAGAGGCCATTCAGTGTTCGAAAAGCAAATATTAATTTGCTTGTGTAACGCACGTGAGTGGGCTTGTGAGCGCAACGCAATGCTCTGCGCTCCACACCACTCTATTTTGAAGCCTAGTAGAGCCTATGGTTCTAATCAGGTGCTTCAGAGAAACCCCCAGCCGCTGTAATTCCCGCGTCTGGTATCCTGATAGGGGCCGGATGCATGAACTAGGGGGTGGCTGCGGCAGCCATGGATAGATTCATGCTAAGCATGAATCTATCCATTTAGCATAGAGGGGGTGGCGAGGACAGAGAGGGTGGCACTTAATGGATGGGCCGTCCCTGCCTCACTGGCTGGAACAGCAGCGGGCGCCATTGGCTCCTGCTGTTGTCAAAGTCAGTGAGGCAATGAGGAGAGAAAGGGGCGGGGCCAGGCTGTAGCTCAGTGTCTGAATAGACACACACAGCAGCAGCTTGGCTTGGGTGCCCCCATAGCAAGCTGCTTGCTGTGGGGGCACTCGGCAGGAGGGAGAGGCCAGAAGAGCCAGTGAGGGACCCGAGAAGAGGAGAATTTGGGCTGCTCTGTGCAAAACCATTACACAGAGGAGGTAAATATAACATTTTTGTTATTTTTAAACAAAAAAATAAAAAATGAGACTTTAATATCACTTAAAGTCTGACCAGACACAAATAAAGGAATGAGGTCAGCCCTTTGAAGGTGGTTACAACTCTATTCGAAATGCTCTGAGAGATATTGAAAGCGCCTGAAGCAAGACATGAAGCTTGGGCATTGGGAGACAAAATGGACTGTCTTCAGGGCTGGTGTAAGGATTTTTGATATCCTAGGCGAAACCTCATTTTGCCGCCCCCCCTTTGGCTCCATTCCTGACTCCACCCCCTTTGCCCTGTTCATGTATACGATGGAGGTGGCGGAGGTGGAGATTTTTGCAGCACCTCTCTATCTATTTCTTTAGCCGTGCTCCACAGGCCCACATCTGTGCCTCTGGATCCCGCCTAAAGACAAATAATGGCGGCACCGTCTCGCTTCCTCATGCCAGTCGTGGTATGCAGGTATGTAGACAGGCTACGGTAGTATATAGACAGGCTGGAGTAGTATATGGACAGGCTAGGGTAGTATATGGACAGGCTGGGATAGTATATAGACAGGCTGGGGTAGTATATAGACAGGCTAGGGTAGTATATGGACAGGCTAGGGTAGTATATGGACAGGCTTGGATAGTATATAGATAGGCTGGGGTAGTATATGGACAGGCTGGGGTAGTAAATGGACAGGCTGGGATAGTATATAGATAGGCTGGGGTAGTATATGGACAGGCTGGGATAGTATATGGACAGGCTGGGGTAGTATATGGACAGGCTAACTGTAACTGCCTGTCTGTACAAGCAGACAGATAAACTGCAGCCCTGGCACCTTTGTTCCCCACTGAGCGTGCCTCCTGTTTTCCACTACCTGAGCCAGCAGCAGTGGTGGCCTCACCTCGAGGAGAGTGGTGCTGCAGTGCTGTCTGTCCTCCCACAAAAGATCTGACGGTCCAGGAGGAGGAAGGGAGGGGAAATTGCAGCAAGCCAAGGACTACTTGCAGGGCTTCCACCTCACCTGCCCCAGCCGGTTCCATCATTAATGCAGCACCACCGGGCCGGCCAGCTGCTCTTTGTCCCAGCTCTCTCCCCCTCCTCTTCTCACTGCCGCTGCTAGGGCGGCGGCGGCACTGCAGGCTAGGGATAGAGTGGTCCTGGAGAAAGCAGGCTCACAGAACTGGGGTGGAGAGTGAAAATTGTTTCTGCACAGAGCACGGGGGCGGCAGGGATGTCTTCACTGCTCACAGCACACATATTTTACTGCCCTGGTGTTCTGCCAGCCGTGGCCCTCCAGTAACATGAGTGATCGATGCTGAGCAGTGATGGACCAACAACGGCCGGGCACCCTGGGCAGCAGTGGGCCCTAGATGGCCGCCTACTCCGCCTAGTGGTAGAGCCGGCCCTCACTGTCTTAAAAACCGCTCTGATGGCTAAAATTTGGAACATAATTCTTGTACGGTTCAAAAGTACAAATAAAGCTTTAGCTTTCCATGGCATTGATGTTGACCTGAAAAAGATGATGGATCCAAATGACTCCCTGGAAACATTTATGGAATCGCTTTGAGATAAGTATGAAGAACTGGATGGCAGGAACGTCTGTGGCAAGGCAGACTACAAATCAATCAGGTCAACAAAGAGAAACAAGCGATATGATGCAAACCCAACATCAGTCTCAGAAGCAACTCGTTTTTCTCCCAGGGAAAAATGTCAATGTTATTTTAGATCAGTCGTTTGTTGCCTTGCAAGAGCACAGGGTAGCACATCAATCTGTGTATGACAAGTCAAGGTTATAGTCGACTTATGTAGTCTACCTGATGCAATGATAAAAACTGAGGCTAAGAAACTTATTAGTGCTTTCCCTCAAGACTTTATTAGTTTGCTCGTTGAGGAAATGGTCCAGTTTGCAGCCTTTGCCAAGCTCCGGTTATGTCTCCCTCTGTCTGAACAGGCAATTTTATTACATGATAAAGGACTTACTGTTAATGGAGCTCTTAGAATATATTCAAACATGATGGTCATTAGTTGTTCTGGAGAAAGGTCATTCAGCAAATTGGCACCGGTATAGAATTATCTGAGAACCATGATGACCCATGGAAGACCAAGTCCTCTGTGCCTATTGGCTGTGGAGAGCAATGTCCTCAAGATGATACAGTTGGAGGAGTTAGTTAAAGATTTGCAGGTGCTAAGTGCAGGAAGAAAGACTTTTTGTAAATATCGTAGTGTGATGCATGATGTATGGCTTGTCAGTTCCAATTACCTGTGTAATGTCTATTCTTGCAGTCAATACAATTTAGAAAAAATAAGACAAGTGTCTTCTTTGGAACCTAACATACACTATATTGTTAAAAGTATTGGGACGCCTGCCTTTAAACAAACATAAGCTTTAATGGCATCCCAGTCTTGGTCCGTAGGGTTCAATACTGAGTTGGCCCACACTTTGCAGCTATAACAGCTTCAACTCTTCTGGGAAGGCCGTCCACAAGGTTTAGGAGTGTCTATGGGAATGTTTGACCGTTCTTCCAGAAGCACATTTTTTGGGTCAGGCATTGATGTTGGACAAGAAGGCCTGGCTCACAGTCTCCACTCTAATTCATCCCAAAGGTGTTCTATCGGGTTGAGGTCAGGACTCTGTGCAGGACAGTCAAGTCCCTCCAATTCGCTCATCCATGTCTTTACAGACCTTGCTTTGCGCATTGGTGCAGGAAGGGGCCATCCCCACACTGTTCCACAAAGTTGGGAACATGACATTGTTCAAAATATGCTGATGCCCAAAGAGTTCCCTTCACTGAAACTAAGGGGCCAAGCCCAACCCCTAAAAAACAACCCTGCACCATAATTCCCCTCCACCAAATGATTTGGACCAGTGCACAAAGCAAGGTCCATAAAGACGTGGATGAGCGAGTTTGGGGTGGAGGAACTTGATTGGCCTGCACAGAGTCCTGACCTCAACCCAATAGAACACCTTTGGGATGAATTAGATTGGAGACTGCGAGCCAGGCCTTCTTGTCCAACATCGTTGCCTGACCTCACACATGCGCTTCTGGAAGAATGGTCAAACATTGCCATAGACAGTCCTAAACTCTGCTAAGACTGGGATAAAATGAAAGTTCATGTGCATCTAAAGGCAGGCATCCCAATACTTTTGACGACATAGTGTCTATCACAACGTCTAAATCCAGTGGTGTATCATCCATGGGTGCAGGGTGTTCACTGAACACGGGCCCTGAGGGGTTGGGGGGCCCATTGTGCCCCTATGGATGATCTTTCCCTGGTTGACAGCCAGGGATGATCGCTGCAGTGTGGGCTTGCACACGGGTCCACTAATTTCATGATACGCCCATGTCTAAATCTGAGTCAGTAGTGCATGTTCAAACCTTAATACCAGAATAATAACATGTTATTAGAGAAATGCTTAAACAATGCATTACAATTTAACCACTTGCTGACCATATCGCATAGATATACGGCGGCAAAGTGGCTCCGCTGCGCAGATGGCCGTATATTAACCGTGATTTGCACAGCCACAGTTGCTCAACGGGTGCGTGTCGCCTCCAGCGTGCCCTTTTGCCCGCCATGCGCTCCAAGAGTGGGGCCGCAGATCAGGCGGACTCGATGTTCGCTGGCGACCCGCGATCGCCTGCTACAGAGGAAGAACGGGAACCTTTCCCCTATCCTCTCTTTTCCCCTCCCTGCTTCTCTGTATTTTCTACCCGTATTTTATATTGTAACAATGTTCTCTTAATCGTATTGCAGTATTTCTGTATTGAGGAGCTACTTTTACCCAAGGATTGTGATACTTTATGCCCCGAGTCTTGCTATAGGTGATAGCCACTGTGCAGACTCGGCGACGCCTGTTCTTATTTGATGCCTCACATTTGTATTTTGATTGTTATTGTCAATAAAAATATTTTCAACTTTAAAATAAACCTATGATAAAAATTATAGACCCTTCATTTCTTTGTAAGTGGGCAAACTTACAAATTCTGCAGGGGATCAAATTATTATTTTCCCCACTGTATCAGCATCCATCAGTACCACCTATCAGTGCCACCTACCATTGCTACCTACCAGTGCCCATCAGTGCCACCTATCAGTGCCACCCATCAGTGCCTCATCATTGCCCACCAGTGCCGCCTCATTAGTGCCCATCAGTGCAGCCCATCACTGCCCATCAGTGCTGCCTCATCATTGCCCATCGGTGTCCATCTGTTCAGCCTATCAGAGCCAATCAGCGCAGCCCCATTAGCGCACATCAATGAAGGAGAAAAATTGCCTGTTTCCAAAATAACAAACTAGTAAAAAAGTTTGTTTTCCTTACAAAATTTTCAGTTTGTATTAATTTATTTAGCAAAAAAAAAAAAAACACAGTGGCAATTAAATACCATCAAAAGAAAGCTCTATTTGTGTGAAAAAAAATGATAAAAATGTTGTTTGGATGCAGTGTCACATGACCGCGCAATTGTCATTCATTCTGAAAGATGAAAATTGGCCTGGACAGGAAGGGGGTGAAAGTACCCAGTGGGCAAGTGGTTAATATGGATGAGGTACCCTCATAAATAGCTAATTATTTAATTTTTTTGCACATCCCTATCCATTCTATCAAAAACTGAAAAAGTTACACTTTAGGGAATCTGCATTAAACTTTGTGCACACTTTTATATCTGCTTATTTCTGACCATAAGTCCTATTTAACCACTCACCGACCGCCCACTGCAGCGTGACGGCGGCAAGGTGGCTCGTTATCGCGAACTGCCGTCATCTGACGGCGGCCGCGATAACTAGCATTGTGAGTGGGCGCGCTCACTGTGTGCGGGGGGGGGGGGAGGGAGGGAGCAGGTAGGGCGGACTCGATCTCCGCCAGCTACCCGCGATGAAAGAACGGAGGTCTGTGTTAGTAAACACAGATCTCCGCAGAGGGGGAAGGGCTGTGATCGCAGGCTTCCTTTATATGGAAGCCGTGATCACTTCCCTCCCCCTGCCAGCCCAGCCCCCATACAATAAGAACACACCCAGGGAACACAGTTAACCCTTAGAGAGCCCCCTTCAGGTTAACCCCTTCACTGCCAATGGCATTTACACAGTAATCAGTGCATTTTTATAGCACTGATCGCTGTATAAATGCCAATGGTCCCAAAAAAAGTGTCAAAATGGTCCGACATGTCCGCCGCAATATCGCAGTAACACTAAAAATCGCCGGCATTACTAGTAAAAAAAAAAAAAAAAATAAAAACCCCAGAAATGAATTCTCAGCATCCGTAACTGCAGCAACTTTTGCGCAAACCAATCAATAAACGCCGATTGCGATTTTGTTTAATCACAAATATGGGGAAGAATATAAATCGGCCAAAACCAATGAAAAAAATGTATTTTATATTTTTTATTTTGGATTTGTATTTTAGCTTTGGATTTGTAAGTAAGAAAAGCAGATTTTTTTGCAAAATTGCCATTTGTTTTTTTGTTTATAGCGGCGATCAGAAATGACGCAGAGGGGATCAAATACCACCAAAAGAAAGCTCTGTTTGTGGGGAAAAAAGGACACAAATTTTGTTTGGGTACAACGCGCAATTGTCAGTTAAAGCGACGCAGTGCCGAATCTCAAAAACTGCTCTGCTCCTAAAGTGTGAAATCCTTCCGGGGCTGAAGTGGTTAAACAAATTGCCAGTGCCAATTTTTTGGTGCCATCACCTAATTTATTGTGAAGATGGGGAAGTGTTTAGTAATAGCTGTGAGTTACAGGAACCCGACAAATGCAATGTATTCTTATGGTACCCTATTTAGGTTCAGCGCTGGCATGCCTGGTGCAGATCGGTCTTCCATACCAGATTACATGAACTCTAATTTAATTTTCGTTAAATATTCAGGATCACACGTCTGTCTGCGGGATTCAGCGAGGACGCAGGAAATGTGTGTTTCTCATAATTTTAATGAATTTAAAACAAACAAGCTAAAATTATTTTCCTGGGAATCCATGTTTTATTTACTCCTCCGATCGTCTTTTATAGAGCTTTTTGATACGGTGCCGCGGCCTTTCCTGGGATTCTGCTGGGATCTATTAATATGCAAGAAACAGAAGACGATCAAGGACACATTGCTTTGCCCCACAATCGGGAAATCTAAAATAGAAGCCCCGAGGTCTGTTGGTATCTGGTATGAGTTTTCCTTGCAATGCCGATGCCTCTGTGCTTTCTGCTGGGCCCTGTGATGTCTCACAAATTAGAAGCTCTGTAAACACACAGGAAGGGTCATGGCTTCCCAGGAAAATCACTGACTCTTGTTATCCTGATTCTTGACCAACTGCCTCCAGTGGCAGATTTAGACCTTGGGGCCCATGGGATTTCAAGTTTGGGGGCCCCTCAATTAAAGTGAACTGAAGTAAATAATAAACTGCATTTGTTCCAAAAAAATAAAAAAAAATGTTAGGTTCCAAAGAAGACACTCGTCTTATTTTTATTTTTCTAAATTTTATTGACTGTAAGCAATGTTAATTTTGACATCAAATTTCGACTTAGTTTTAGTCGTATTTTAATCATTGGAATTGTTTTGGTTTATCCGGATTTTAATTGACTAAAATCTCCAGTACATTTTAGTAATCTAACATCTAATGGGTTTACTTAACCACTTCAGCCCCGGAAGGATTTCACACTTTAGGACCGGAGCCCGTTTTGCGATTCGGTGCTGCGTCGCTTTAACTGACAATTGCGCGGTCGTGCGATGTTGTACCCAAACGAAATTTGCGTCCTTTTTTTCCCACAAATAGAGCTTTCTTTTGGTGGTATTTGATTACCGCTGCGTCATTTCTGATCGCCGCTATAAACAAAAGATGAGCGACAATTTTGCAAAAAAAAACCAAATTTCTTACTTTTTGCTAAAATACAAATCCAAAAAAAATATATAAAAAAACATTTTTTTTCATCGGTTTTGGCCGATTTATATTCTTCCTCATATTTGTGATAAAAAAAATTGCAATCGGCGTTTATTGATTGGTTTGCGCAAAAGTGGTCGCGTTTACGGATGATGAGAATTCATTTTTGGGGTTTTTATTTATTTTTTTATTTTTTACTAGTAATGGCGGCGATCTGCGATTTTTAGCGGTACTGCGATATTTCAGCGGACATGTCGGACCATTTTGACATTTTTTGGGACCATTGGCATTTATACAGCGATCAGTGCTATAAAAATGCACTGATTACTGTGTAAATGCCATTGGCAGTGAAGGGGTTAACCTGCAGGGGGCGCTCTAAGGGTTAACAGTGTTCCCTGGGCGTGTTCTAACTGTGGGGACTGCCCTAGCTGGGGAAGGGAAGTGATCACACCTTCCATGTAGAGGAAGGCTGTGATCACAGCCCTTCCCCCTCTCACAGAACGGAGGTCCGTGTTTACTTACATGGACCTCCGTTCTTTCACTCCGGGGGAGGCATCACGGGTGGCCGGCGGCAATCGAAGCCGCCGCACCCGCTCCCTGGCCCTCCCCGGACACATTGAGCGTGCGGGCGCGCCTCCGGCGGCGCGCACGCACTCACTGTGCGCGATCTGGCAGCCGCCGTCAGGTGACGGCGATTTGCCTTAAAGAGCCACTTTGCCGCCCTCAAATGCCGATCGGTGGTCGGCAAGTGGTTAACCACTTCAGCCCCGGAAGGATTTGCCCCCTTCCTGACCAGAGCACTTTTTGCAATTCGGCACTGCATCGTTTTAACCACTTCACCCTCAGCGCCGTTAATAGGCGACGGCTACTTTGAGTGGATGGTACCGGGATATAGTCTGCAGCTGCAAGCTATATCCCAGTACCGTTTTTTTAGAACGGACGGTCGGCTATCGGGAGATAACGACCGATCCGGCTGGGGAGCAGCTTGATCGTTATCCCCGGGGGCGGGAGGGGACGCCGCTCTTCTCTGGCCTTCCGCCCCACCGGGAGACCGGAGCTACGATCCGGCGCATCCGCTGGCTCAGAGGAGACCTGATAGAAGCCGGAATCGGCTCCGATCGGGTCTCCTTCGGCAAATTCCTGAAAGCGGCATCATTACGCCACTTCCGGTTTACTCGGCGGCTAACGGCGCCATTTTCAAAAAATGACAATATACAGAATCGCCGTTTTTGGTGATCTGAATACTGTGAAGTGTAAAGGAGGAATGGGGGGTCTTTTAGACCCCCCCAGCCCTCCATAAAGAGTACCTGTCACCATATATTACTATCACAAGGGAAGTTTACATTCCTTGTGATAGCAATAAAAGCGATCAGAATTTTTTTTTTTAAAGGAACAGTGCTAAAAATAAATAAATAAATACAATTAAAAAAAATTAAAGCGCCACCGTCCCCGCGAGCTCGCACAGCAAAGAAAACGCATATGTAAGTCGCGCCCGCATATGAAAACGGTATTCAAACCACACATGTGAGGTATCGCCGCGGTCGCCAGAGTGTGAGCAATAATTTTAGTAAAAGACCTAATCTGCACCTCTAACCTGGTTACCGTTAAAAATGTTTTAAAGTGTCGCCTATGGAGATTTTTAAGTACCGGACTTTGTCGCCATTCCGCAAGTGTGCGCAATTTTCAACCGTAACATGTATGGCATCTATTTACTCAGCGTAACATCCTCTTTCACAATATACAAAAAATTGGGCTAACTTTACTGTTGTCTTATTTTTAACTCAAAAAAGTGAAATTTTTCCAAAAAAAATCACGCTTGAAAGACCGCTGCTCAAATACCATGTGACAAAAAGTATTGCAACGATCGCCATTTTATTCTCTAGGGTGTTTGAAAAAAAAATATAATGTTTGGGGGTTCAAAGTAATTTTCTAGCAAAGAAAAACAGTTTTTAACCTGTAACCAACAAATGTAAAAAAGGGCACCGGTTGGTAAGTGGTTAAAGAGGAAGTAAACCCAGATTGGGTTTACTTCCTCTATATTCCCCTGTAAAGTAGATGCATAATGGGCTTAAGTGCATCGCATAGTAACCCATTATGTGCCACTTACCTGCAAACGAAGCCTGAGACGTCCAGCGCTGTCCCCTGTGCTGGCCGCGTCCATCTTCAGCCCCTCTTCCTTCCGGGGCCGCGATCTCTGGCTCTGTGACTGGCCGGAGTCCCGTGACGTCATTTCCATGCATGCGCGGGAGCCGCCAGTCACGGCACGATCTCAGTGAAGAAACGGCACGGAGGCTGTTTCTTCACTGCGCATGTGGCGAAATGACGTCGGCACATCTCTTACACTGCATATCTCCTGAACCGTGCAGGTTTAGGAGATATGCAAGGCACCTACAGGTAAGCCTTATTATAGGCTTACCTATAGGTGAAAGTGGTTGTCACAGGTTGACAACCACTTTGACTGACAATTGCGCGGTCGTGTGACATTGTACCCAAACAGAATTGACGCCCTTTTTATGCCACAAATAGAGCTTTCTTTTGGTGGTATTTGATCACCTCTGCGGTTTTATTTTTACGCTATAAACAAAAAAAGAGCGACAATTTGGAAAAATACAATATTTTTTACTTTTTGCTATAATACATATACCAAAAAAAATATTAAAAAAAACTAATTCATTCATCAGTTTAGGGCAAAATGTATTCTTCTACAAAGTTTTGGTAAATAAAATCGCAAAAAGCACTTATTGATTGGTTTGCGCAAAAGTTATTGCATCTACAAACTGAGAATTGATTTATGGCTTTTATATTAATTTATATTTTTAAACTAGTAATGGCAGCGATCTGCGATTTTTATCTGGACTGCGACATTGCCACGGACAGATCGGACATTTTTGACACTTTTTTGGGATCATTGACATTTATACAGCGATCAGAGCTAAAAATAGCCACTGATTACTGTATAAATGTCATTGGCAGGGGAAGGGTTAACCTGCAGGGGGTGATCAAGGGGTTAACTGTGTTCCCTCTGTACGGGGGCTGGGTTGGCAGGATCATGAAGGATCTAACTGATCCCGATTACAGGGATCAGTGGATCACTGTCATGCCACCTGACAGAATGGGGAACTGCCCTGGGTCATGGATGGGTCTTCCAGCATGACGGTGACCCAAAACATACCGCCAAGGCAACTTTTGCAGCTCAAGGAATTTTGCAACCAGATCGCATGGTCATTTTGTACTGGTGTACTGGTTGCATTTGCTACCTGTTTTTAGAGATGTAGTTAACTTTGTATTGTATACCCGCAGCAGATCCCAAGGGCAGAGTGATTTGCATGCAGTGCGGGAAAACGCCCATGGATCATGGTGTTTCTCGCATCGCATAAATGTGAACCTAGTCTTAAGGAGATTCCCCCTCTATTTGTCCTGTTTAACGTTATCATCAACAGTCAAACTAAAAGAAAATCCCAAATTTTTGGTTAACATCAGAACAGTAATAGAGGGTAAATCTTCCAATGGGGGCACTAGTCCCGGTGACACTCCAGGATTCCCCAAACCTGGAGGGATTTCCCCTCACTTCCTGTTTTGGCTATGGGACAGGAAGTGAAGGGAAATCTTCCCAATTGGACACAGATGGCAGAAAAAACTGACTGGGGTTATTACCTTACCTTACTCTAATCTAATATAATGAAAAAAAAATGGCCTTTAGTTACACTTTAGGGCCTTATTTAGACTTGCCATTGGTGGGTGGAAAAAATGTGCAGCGTTTTTGCCACCTGCTAACTGCCCCCCCCCCCCCACCTTTAAGCTGCACTAGGCAGCAGATGGGGATGTTTCCATGCCATGGCCACGATGCTTCACTTCGGGTCTGCAGAAACATGAACTGATTGCCGGGCGGAAAGCCCACTGAGCGCTACACATTCAAGTCAAAGAGGAAGCACCACATTGCAGATGGTTGTGGCGCGTTTATCGGCATAAATGGGGTTAAAACAGTCAGCGAGGAGGCGTTGCATCGCTTCCTCACTGCCTGACAGTAGATGCATGTCTAAAACTACCCCAAAGAATTCCAGGTATGGACATTTTTACATACAGTGCTGTGAAAAAGTATTTTCCCCCTTCTTGTTTTTTTTTTTTTTGGCATATTTGCCACATTTAAATGATTCAAAAAAAATTTCATATTACACAAAGATAACCCAAGTAAATACAAAATGCAGCTTTTAAATGATAATTTCATTTATGTAGGGAAAAAAGCTGTCCAAACCTGCTTGGCCCTATGTGAAAAAGTAATTGCTCAACTTGCTAAATCATGAACAAACTGCGATCAACCACACTATTTGGAAAGTTGAGTTAAATTTCACTTGCCACACCCAGGCCTGATTACTGCCAAACCTGTTGAATCTAGAAATCACTCAACCACTTGGCAATGGCGCCTACCGGCCCTTTAAGGGGTTTATACCTATAGATGGCAAGAGGTCGACGGGGTTTGTGGACATGTGACCGGCGTGATTGGCTGTCATGGCGGTCACATGATCAGAAAGCTAACCGTAACTGTGACGGGAGCACGCAGGGCGCGCGCTCTCGGCACAGCTTGTTTTTCAATATTGCACACAAATGTGCCGCCGCTTGGCGCCAAGGCCCACCCACCAAGAGTCTGCATATTTGCATGCTGTAGGCGCCAAGTGATTAAATAGAAGCTACGCTAAGTGAAACACGCTAAAAGATCTCAAAAAGCAACACATCATGCCGCAATCTAAAGAAATTCAAGAACAGATGAGAAACAAAGTAATAGACCTGTATCAGTCTGGGAAGGGTTACAAAGCCACTTCTAAAGCTTTGGGACTCCAGGGAACCATGGTGGGAGCCATTATCCACAAATGGAGAAAACTTGGAACAGTGGTGAACCTTCCCAGGAATGGCCGGCCGACCAAAAGAGCACAACGATGACTCATCCAGGAGGTCATAAAAGAACCCACAACAACATCTTAAGAACTGCAGGCCTCACTTACCTCAAGTAAGGTCAGTGTTCAGCTAAGGTCAGATTCAACAATAGGGAAGAGACTGGGCAAAGGCAAAAATGGTATCCATGGGAGAGTTCCAAGGCCAAAGCCATTGCTGACCAAAAAGAACACAATGGCTTGTCACACATTTACCAAAAAACATCTTGATTATCCCCAAGACTTTTGGCTAAATGTTCTGTGGACTGATGAGACAAAAGTTGAACTTTTTGGAAGGTGTGTGTCCTGTTATATTTGGCATAAAACTAAAACAGCATTTCATAAAAAGAACTTCATACCAACAGTCACACATGGTGGTGGTAGTGTGATGGTATAGGACTGCATTGCAGCTTCAGGATGGACAATTTTCCATAATTGATGGAACCATGAATTCTCCGCTCTACCAGAAAATCCTGAAGGAGAATGTCAAGCTCAAGCACATTTGGGTTATGCAACAGGACAATGATCCGAAACACATCAGCAAGTCCACCTCTGAATGGCTCAAAAAACACAAAATAAAGGTTTTGGAGTAGCATAGTCAAAGTCTGGACTTAAATATGATTGAGTTGCTGTGGCATGACCTTAAACAAGCCATACATGCTGGAAAACCCTCCAAAGTGGCTGAATTAAAACAATTCTGCAAAGAAAAGTGGGCCAAATTTCCTCCACAGCGATGTAAAAGACACGCAAATGCTTGATTCCAATTGTTGCCGCCAAGGGTGGCACAACCATTTATTAGGTTTAGGGGACAATTACTTCTTCACAGCACTGTAGTTACATTGGCCCAGTTTGGACCAAAACAAATATGCATGTACCATACCTGTGGGATCTCTCTATAAACTAAAAAATCTCTGTAGTAGACAGCCGAGTGGCTATCCTGCTGCATTGTGAACACAGGAGTTTAAAATAAAAACATTGTTAATCCTAAAAAGATCCATCTTAAAAGAAACATTTACGCACATCTCAAACAGATACATGGTACATCATATCTAATGATAACTGATAATGGAATGATTATCGCTACAACTTCTGTCTTTGCACAGGGATGGATAATTAATTAAAGTGCAAGGATCACTTGTCATAGCTGTCACTAGGAAAGTGGCTTCTACAATCATTTTATAATGAAATGCCTATAACTTATATTTCTTTATAAGATAATAATACGTTATAGGCACACTTTAATATAATATTATTGTGACAGACTAGCTACGAGTAAGGCTTTCTAAGCTGAAATGCTTTGGCTTCTGCTGCATACTGGACCACTTGACTTTTAATAATTAAACCCTGTGGATTATGTAGGGCCTCCAGCATTGACTTTTTCAAGCACCATGTGGATGGGACTGACAGGAGCCCAACTGGGAGAGCGACACTTGCTGCCAGGGGGGTAAAGTTAAGCTCATTTTTTGGTGAGTCCTTTGGTGATGACCACCTCCGTCCTCTGCATCTGATTTCACAGACCATCTAATAGGCTCAGTAGGAAGTGCAGATGGATTCAACTTTTAGCAGCAAGTTATAAGGTAATGAGATGTATAGCCTGCATCATTAAGAGGCAACAGGAAGCTCTCATAGAGGCACAGGCTCCTATATGGATTGATCGTCTTCAGAGTTGCTAGGGTTGCTGATGTTGCAATACAGACAGATACTAAAGGGCAACTCTGGGGCTTGCAGAGATGATCACTAACAGCTGATAAGTCAGGCAGCTTAAGATCCTGATCCTAATTTGAAGTGGTATTAAACCTCCAAACCAATAGAGACCACGGTGATCTGATCTACTTATTGTTTAGATGTCATACGCTCCACCTTTACAGCAGTAAAGTCCTGGACATTCTTAGCAGAATCTTTCAGGTTACTATTGGTCAGGATCCCAGGCTCTGCCTTTTGGGCATTTTGGATGACCTCCAAGTAGGGGAGGCCACCAAATAGGCCATGGCAAGAGCCTTGTTGCAGGCCAGAAAACGAATCCTTAGACATCAGAACTCCCCTCGTGGAAGGAGTGGGTGGCAACAATGGGAGATACGATCCATTTGGAAAAATATATTTACCAGCATGAGGGTAGCTCGCAAAAATTTCAGGCAATATGGTCACCTTGGCGTGATACTCCAGGATTATCCCCGACTGACCTAATCCTAGATAGAATTCTGTATAGGTAGCGTTACTCTCTATTTAACCACTTCCCGCCCGGCCTATTGACAAATGACGGCTGGGCGGTGGCTTTGTTATCCCGACTGGATGTGTATTGACGTCCGCAGGATAACCTGCAATTGCGCGCCTGTGGGGGCGGTGTTAGGTACCAGGTAGTGAGCCTGACGGTCAGGGGTGGCCTCTCCTACGTTGGGACGAGTTGGGACAGCGGCCACAGGAACACGGTGGGGTAAGAGTGCCTGTAGAAGTCCAAGAGTATCCATCAGCAGTGGTCAGGAGACGTGCTGGTGTTCAGAGCAGGATACTTGATGGGACCAGATGGTCGCAGGCAGAGCAGCAGAGTCAGGGATGAGCAGGGTCGGCAACGGGCAGGCAGCAGAAGTACAGAAGGATCAAGCAATCGGGTGGTCGTAGGCAAGCCGGGGGTCGGTACAGGCAGAGTTCAGGCAAGGTCGGGACAGGCCGGGTCACAGGAACAAATAACAGGTTACAGATCGCTCAGGAAAACAGGTCACATGCTGTAGATCAGACAGCACTCGTTGCAGGGTGTGCACAGCTGAAGTAGAGCCGTTTGGCACCGTTTCCGGCACGGGCGCATGTGAACGCGCAAATAGCGCCCAAAAGGTTCAAAATGCAGGATTTTCCCTAACATTGCCCCCCCCCCCTACGGGCAGCCTTCGGATGCCCAGCTGGGCCCTTCTTTGCGGGTGACTGCGGAGCAAGACATTTACCAGGTCCGTGGCATGCACATTTTGTTCGGGCTCCCAGGAATTTTCCTCAGGTCCGTAGCCCCGCCACTTTATCAGGTATTGTATTTCCCACTTTTCCTCCTGCAATCCAGTACAGCCTCCACTTCGAACTCTTCATCAAGGTTGACAATCACAGGCTCTGGTGGACCTGTTTCACGGTTTGGGAAGGAGTCCGGAACCACTGGCTTCAATAATGATATGTGGAAGACTGGATGAATCCTGAGATTGTCTGTTAAAGTCAGTTCATAGGAGACCTCGTTGATCCTCCTTTTCACTGGGAACAGTCCTATGAATCTAGGGCCCAGCTTCCTAGATGGGCATGCCAGCTTTAGGTTGGTCGTGGCCAGCCACACAGGGTCTCCTATTTGTAAGGCTAAATCCCCTCTTCTTTTCTTATCAAAAGCCCTCTTGCTGTCTTCCTGTGCCTTGCCCATAGCTTCCTGTAACAGCTTGTTGTTGCAGCAGAAGAAGTCTAGAGTGCTTTAAACAGCTGGGATTGAAGACTCCGGGAGGAGGTCTGGTAAGAACGTTGGATGGAAGTCATGATTTGCAAAAAATGGAGTCTGCTTGGTGGCTGAATTGCATGAATTATTATATGCAAACTCCGCCATTGGCAGGAGTGACACCCAATCATCCTGCACGAAAGACGTGAAACACCGAAGGTATTGCTCGAGAGTCTGATTTGTTCGTTCCGTCTGCCCATTAGACTGTGGGTGATAGGCAGAGGACAGAGAGAGCTTTATTTTCAGGATTCCACACAGTGCCTTCCAGAATCGGGAAGTAAATTGCACCCCCCAGTCAGATACAATGTCCAAGGGCACACCGTGGAGCCTGACAATTTCCTTAATGAACACCCGGGCAGTCTCCATGGCCGAGGAGCTGCCCTTTAGAGGCAGGAAGTAGGCCATCTTCATCAGCCGGTCCACCACGACGAAGATAGCTGTACAGCCTTCAGAAGGAGGCAGCTCCACTATGAAGTCCATAGAAAGCATGGCCCATGGTCGGCTGGGAACAGGCAGAGGTTTTAGCAGGCCCCAGGCTTTGTTCCGGGATTGTTGTTCCGTATGCAGGTGGTGCAGGCATTTACGTAATCCTTGCAATTTCTTGCCAGATCGGGCCACCAGAAGGTGCGCTGCACCAACTCCAGGGTCTTACGGGCACCGAAGTGCCCTGCTAAGGGATAATCATGGCAGAGTGCCTGGACAATGACTCAAAACCTCTTCCGGGACAAAGATCAGTCTCCCCTTCCACAGCAGACCCTCCCATGCCTGTAGATTGTCCCTGATGGGACTAGGGGCCCTTACAGTTGCTTGTTTGAGCTGCGACAGGAGGTCCCTCTGTAACAGCAGGAATTTCCCTGCTGGCAGGATGGTGTCTGGAACTGTGGAGTCCTTAGCATCCTCGTACATTCGTGAGATGGCGTCGGGTTTAACCTTCTTGGACCCTGGTGTATAGTTGATATGAAAAGAGAACTTTGAGAAGAACAACGCCCATCGGGCCTGGTGGGGTCTCAGACGTTTGGCAGACTTGAGATACTCAAGGTACTTGTGGTCTGTATAAATCAATATTGGGTGTGCTGCCCCTTCCAGCAGGTATCTCCACTCCTCTAAAGCAGCTTTGATAGCCAGGAGTTCCCGGTCGCCCACGTCATAGTTCCTTTTAGCTGGAGCAAGTTTCCTCAAGAAAAAGGCCACTGGATGCACTAAGCTCTTGAGACCAGAGCGTTGGGAGAGGACCGCCCCTACAGCATTTTCTGAGGTATCTACCTCTAAGATGTAGGGAAGGGCCGGATTAGGGTGGCACAGCACCGGGGCAGATGTGAACAGTCCTTTTAGTGTTTCAAAGGTGGACTGGGCTTCAGAAGACCAGCGGAACCGGGTAACCTGCTTGGTGAGCTGGGTGATGGGTGAGGTGATGGCTGAGAAGTCTTTAATAAACTTGCGATAAAAGTTTGCGAACCTCACGAACCGTTGGACTCCCTTTTTATCTGTGGGTGCTGGCCACGACAGTATTGCTGTCACCTTTTGCGGATCCATTTCAATGCCCTCGAGGCAGAGGATTAGACCCAGGAACTGGATGCTCCGATGCTCAAACACGCACGTCTCGGGTTTGGCGTAGAGGCGTCGTTGACGAAGACGGCAGAGAACAGCTTTAACATGCCGCTGATGGTCTTCTAGAGAGGAGAAGAAGGTAAGGATATCGTCCAAATAGGCTATAACAAAGATATCCAAGAAGTCCCTGAGGATGTCGTTGAAAAACTGAAAGGCCGAAGGGCATAACAAGATACTCGTAGTGGCCGAATCTGGTGCGGAACGCTGTCTTCCACTCATCTCCTTCCGTTATACGGATGAGATTATATGCCCCTCTCAAATCCAGTTTAGTGAAGACTGTGGCGGAACGTAGTCTCTGGAATAGCTCTGGTACCAAGGGGAGTGGGTAGCGTTTTTTCACCGTGACCCTGTTCAAGTCCCAGTAATCTTAAAACAAAAAATATGCCCGCACCGGCAGGAGAGGAGGAAGGGCAGATGAAACCCTTCTGCAGGTTTTCATCAAGGTATTCCTTCAGTGCTCCCAACTAGTGTTGAGCGAACCCGGACTGTAACGTTCGGGTCCATACCGAACTTTCGGGTGTCCGTGGCATGGACCCGGACATTTCAAAAATCGTTCGGGTTCTGTCCGGGGTTCTGCTATTTTACTCCACGTGTTGAGAAGCTGCAGGGCAGCCAATCAACAAGCGTTTCACTGGTTTGCCGTGCACCTCATTTTATCGTCTTGGGGCCTGTCTTGGGCTTGCTAAAAACTTTACAGGCCCAGGTACGGTGCCTGTGGGCTTTCAAGCCATACCTGGGCTTGCAATGTCAGGCCCAAGCGAGTTGTGATCAACCCTCGTGACTTCCTTATGGAACTACTTTTGGACGTCTTCCCAAAGTAGACGGGAAGGAGGAGAGGACGGCCACGCCCGTATAAAAAACAAAATTCTAATGACCCTGAACTTGTCCCAGTGCCACTTTTTTGCGATGGGTGAGGGGAACCATGGTCTCGATAAGGTCTCTGATGCAAGGCGGTGTCAGAA
>BLSH010153000.1:24496-39249 GCA_018402905.1 Glandirana rugosa
CCGCCGTGTTTACATCGGCGGTTCCCCGTTCTTTCTCTGTAGCCGCTCATCGCGGCTCGCCGGCGGACATGGGGTCCGCCCGAGCCGCGGGCACACTCCCCAGGAACGCGCGCCCCCTGGTGGCCAAATGCGAATCGCCGCTTATTTACGGCGATTCGCGCAGGGCTCCCCCACTGCCACCATAAAAAGACGGCGCGCAGTGGGGAACCGGTTAATGCAAGTTATAATGAACCTGTTCCTTTAAAGAGCGCTACTATTTAGGATAACTCATCTGAATATCCCTTTCTGTAGTGACAGAGTGTTTTACAGGTTGTTGTTCTAAAATCACAAGTGGTATTGCTAAAATCCGGGTCCTCTGGCTGGCATCCAGAAGTGGTGGCACTGAAAGGGTTAATTGCTTGAATTAGCCCGGTAACAATCACTCTCAGGTGGCTGGCACCTAGATGGTGATCCCGCAAGCTGGAAGCAGCTGAGAGGGTTATTGTTTACGTTAGTGACAAGCCCGGTGTGAGATCAAGGGGGTCCTCGGTCACCAGTCAGTGAGGAGGGCAGTGATCTGATACCGTGTTCGTCACAAGCGGCAGTTGTGTGGATAAAAATGCCTTGTTGATGTCAGAGGTCAGAGGAGAATGGGCAGACTGGTTTGAGATGAAAAAAAGGCAAAAGTAACTCAAATAACCACTCGTTACAACCAAAGTATGTAGAATACCATCTCTGAACACACAACAAATTGAACCTTGAAACAGATGGGCTACAGCACCACACCAGGTATACTCCTTTTAGCTAAAAGCAGGAAACTGACCCTACTATTCGCACAGGGTTACCAAAATTGGACAATAGAAGATTGGAAAAACGTTTCCTGGTCTGATGAGTCTCGATTTCAGCTGCGACATTCAGATGATAGGGTCAGAATTTGGCATGAACAACATGAAAGCATGGATCTATCCTGCCTTGTATCAATGGTTCAGACTGGTGGTGGTAGTGTAAAGGTGTGGGGGATATTTTCTTGGCACACTTTGGGCCCCTTAGTACCAACTGAGCATCATTTAAATGCCACGGCCTACCTGAGTATTGTTGCTGACCATGTCCACCCCTTTATGACTGCAGTGCCCCCATCTTCTGATGGCTCCTTCCAGCAGGATAATGCACCATGTCACAAAGTTCCAATCATCTCACCACTGGACAATGAGGTCACTGCACTCCAATGGCCTCCACACTCCCCACATCTCATCCAATAGAGCGCCTTTGGGATGTGGTAGGAATGGGAGATTGGCATCATGGATGTGCAGCCGAAAAATCTGCAGCAATTGTGTGATGCTATCATGTCACTATGGAGCAAAATCTCTGAGAAATGTTTCCAACACATTGCTGTATCTATGTCACGAAGAATAAAGGCAGTTCTGAAGGCAAAAAAGGGGGCCCAACCCGTTTCTAGCAAGGTGTACCTGATTAAGTGACCACTGAGTGTACATGCTTTGCTCAGATTCCATGACTGAGGTTTAAAACCACTTTAAGGCCCCTACTCTACTGTACTGAAGTCAGAGTCAAGAGCAAACATAACAAATTTAATGTAGAAAGTTTCATAAGTAGATAAGTGGACTTCATGGAAGTTGTTTTGAGATCAACACGCAATGGGGTTCGTTTACTTAAGCTGGAGAGTGCAAAATCTGGTGCAGCTCTGCATAGAAACCAATCAGCTTCCAGGTTCTTTTGTCAAAGCTTAACTGAACAAGCTGAAGTTAGAAGCGGATTGGCTACTGTGCATAGCTGCACCACGTTTTGCACGCTCCAGTTTTAGTAAATCAACTCCAATGTCTTTGGAATTTAAAGTGCAAATCCCGACAGAATTTTTTTTGTTATGGTTGGATGGAGTTGGGGAAGAGGTTACATTGACTGCAAAATCCGCCAACTACTATACCTCTTCCCCTCTCCATTCAACACTAAAAAAAAGAAGAAATATCCACTTTAAATTCCAAAATGTTCAAAACAACTGCTATGAAGTTCACATGTCCCCTATAAAATTTGTATATTTAATGTGTTGTGGTTCCAATTGACTATCCTACTTCACTATAGAGTAGATGCTGAGGATGCTTGCAGTCAAAGTATCCGCTTTACATTAGCAACACTGTAATGTTCTTATTTAGTGGCTTGTCTACATTATGAAAACCTTCTGCAATAGAATTTAAAGGATTAGCTGACCTGCCAAGAAATGAAAAGCATTAGTTTAAGTGAACAGGAAAGATTAGAAACAGACAAACTAGGTGGCACTTATACAAGCACCTAGCGTTGCTAAGCAAGGAGATAAACCCCTGTCAGGTTTTAATGATATTTGTGTGTGTGTTTTCATTAACCAGTTTCTGGATATAATATTTTTGCTACAATAAAAATTTTTGCATTTGAAAAAATAAATGGTTGGTGCCCCAAGCTTCACTAATTGAAAATCCCTCTTGTTCAGGTTTTAATTGTGTAGCCGACAGTGGACTACGGTTACCTGGTTCTGCAGACCACCCTTGTCATTCTCCAACTGTTCCTTTGTCCCTCTGGTGCTCTTATATGCAATGTGCTTATATACAGCAGTGGCTTGTCTACATTATGAACACCTTCTGCAATAGAATTGAAAGGATTAGTTGACCTGCCTAGAAATGAAAAGCATTAGTTTAAGTCAGCCATTCTCAACCTTTTGAACACAGAGGAACCCTTAAAATCACTTTCTGGTCTCAGGCAACCCCTGCTAAAAATTACTATATCTACAACTCATGATACATTAGTGTGATGGTCACTGGAAGGGATGCTCCTTACACTTGTGGTCATTGAGAAGAATTACCCCCTTACAGATAGCTAAAAAGATCATGGGAGCTTATCTGAGAGGCAGAAACAGCTCCTTGCTCAAGGAACCCCTAGCAACCTCTGGAGCAGGGTTTCTCAACCAGGGTTCCATGGATCCCTAGGGTTCCTGCAGAGGTTGCTAGGGGTTCCTTGAGCAATGGTCAATTTCTACCTCTCAGATAAATTCCCAATGACATCATTGATCGTTTTAGCTATCTGTAAGGGGGTATTTCTTCTCAATGACCACAACAAGTGTAGGGAGCATTCTTCCCATTACACTAATGTATCATGAGTCGTAGATTTTTCATTTTTAGCAGGGGTTCCCTGAGACCGGAGAATTATTTCAAGGGCTCCTCTGTGTTTATAAGGTTGAGAAAGGCTGCTGTGGAGGAACCCTATGGTTCCATGGAACCCTGGTTGAGAAACCCTGGTTTAATTGAACAGAGAAGATTAGAATTAGATAAACTAGGTGGCACTTATACAAGCACCTAGCTTTGCTAAGCAAGGAGATAAACCCCTGTCAGGTTTTATGATATTTGTGATTGTGTTTTCATCAACCAGTTTCTGGATATAATATTTTTGCTACAATAAAGACTTTTGCATTTGAAAAAATGGTTGGTGCCCCAAGCTTCACTAATTGAAAATTTCTCTTGTTCAGGTTTTAGTTGTTGTTTGTGTCTCCATTGAAGATTTATCCTCATAGCTGCTGGATCACCAGAACACAGCAATAAAAAAACTTTTTTTTTTAGAAGAGAGTATGGAAGGACTATATTCTGTGTTAGTTTTTTTACTGAAGTCTGTGCTTCCATTGTGGGGATTTTAGATCACTTTCTGTCCTTCTTAAATGGTACCAATGGGACAAGAAGCAATGGTGCCAATAGGGACTACCCAACATAGGTTCTAAGCTTTGCCCACTCTATACTCTAGACATAGAATGCTAAGAGATCATTCTACAAAATCTTTATAGAAAGGCTTCAAGGAGACCACATTCAAAATAATCAGTATTTAATATTATAACGCAGCTATCTCCTGCTCCTCTCAAGCTCAGGAATCCGCAGCAGGAATGACCAAGCTATATAGCATAGCTATACTAGGAAACTGGGAATATAAATGGTTTACAATTTTTTTTACAAATATGTGAAAAGTGTGGGGGGCATTTGTATGGCGCCCCCCTGTGTCAATACTTTGTAGAACCGCCTTTCACTGCAATTACAGCCGCAAGTCTTTTTGGGGAAGTCTCTACCAGCTTTGCACATCTAGAGAGGACATTTTTCCCATTCTTCTTTGCAGAATAGCTTAAGCTCTGTCAGATTGGATGGAGAGCATCTATGAACAGCAATTTTCAAGTCTTGCCACAGATTCTCAATTGGATTTAGGTCTGGACTTTGAACGGGCCATTCTTTTTTTTTTTAAATTCCTTTATTTATGTAACAAAGTAAAACAAACTTTTACCAACAGTAAAGATGGATAATCAATTACATTGTCCAAATGTTCCACATCACAATGAACTATTATTCAATTGTAATCAGATAACATTCCAATTTCCATCCAGGTGAAAGTAAACATTGTAGTGATTCATTTTCAATACTTTATCATGTTTTAACCTTGAGATTATATCATAACGATGGGCACACATGACAGGTCATGCATGGCATCCGACAAGAAGTCTTGGGTGAATAACGCCTACTCAATGTCTGGGGGGAAGGGGGAGGGGAAGGTTGGAGGAAGTGAGGAAAGGGGGCCCTAAAGAGGGGGAAAGGGAGAAAAGAAATGGAAAGGGAAGTTTTTTACCAGTCATCCCACTCCCTAGGCAAAGCGGGGCAAGGAGTCTCTCACTGAGTGACTGACCGCTCAGAGAGGTACTCATTTGTAAAAACAAAATAGTTCCATGGTCTCCAAGTTTCCGTGAGCACCTCCTCCATGTTGTGCAATGTGGCCTTGAGTTCCTCCATGTCCCATAGGAAGTTCACTTTGGCAAACCACAGAGCCTTCGTGAGGGGGTCAGCATCTCTCCAGCGAAGTGGAATGCACGCTTTTGCAGCATTTAGAAGTTGCATGGTGAGAGAAGATTTGTTTTTTTTGATCGGTCGATCGGTTAAGTGCAGCAGGCAAGCCGCGAGGTTGTCATGTAGATAGACAGCTGTGAGGAGTTTGATAATGGCAGTTACATCTTGCCAGAACTTTTGAATTTTAGGGCATTCCCAAAAAATGTGGACCATATTCCCCCCCCCCCCTCAGCACCACAACGCCAGCAGGAGTCGGGAACCTGTGGAAAAATACGATGTACCTGGGTGGGGACCCTCTACCACCGCGTAAGGATCTTATAGCTAGTCTCCTGTATCTTCGTTGCCATGGACGATTTTTGGGCCAAGTGGAGAATTTTTAATCTCTGGGTGGGAGTGAGGCTCAAGGCCAAATCGGTTTCCCATTTGGTGAGATAGGGAGGAACAAAGCCCTCGCCGGGGTGGATCAATGTGGAGTATATCAGCGAAAGGGTATGGCGGATCGGTTCACCTCTATGGCAAATCACTTCAAAGCAGGTAAGAGGATGAGCGGTACCCAGAATGCGAAACATGTGGCGGAGAAAAGAGCGTAGCTGTAATTTGCTCCAGAAGTCCAGGGGTGGGTCAATAAGACGAGATATGGCGAAGGTGATGAGGTCCCCAGTGGGCGTAAAGAAATCCGTCAAGTGGGAATAGCCACCAGTTTTGAGGTGGGGAAATTGTTCTCCCTGGACACCGGGAGCGAAATCCGGGTTACCTGTTATAGGGATCATAGGCAAAGGAAGTGGAGAAATAGTGGAGTTTCTAAACGTTTCTCGAGCGACCAACAGTGTGCTCCCCAGTGTGGGATGTGCACACATCTCTCTAGGAAGGGGGGTGGTAATCCACGGCCAGCTTAGGGCAGTGCCCTGAGAGTCTTCCATCTCCATCGAAACCCAAAGTTTGGCCTCACCGTTGCAGTGCCAGTCTACGATCCTGTTCAGATGGGCGGCCCTATAGTATGACCGAATGTCTGGGAGAGCCAGGCCCCCAAAAACCTTCGGTAAGGACATTTTCTGCAGCATTTGACGCGGCTGCTGATGTGACCAGATAAATTTACGGAACAGGGAGCCAAGAACGTGAAAGAAGTGGGGCGGGGTACGTATAGGAAGGGCTTGCATTAGGAAGAGTATTTGTGGTAGTACTGTCATTTTGATGACATTAGAACGAGCAAACCAGGTCAGGGTCAGAGAGTGCCAGTTTAATAGGTCCCCTTTCAGTCTGGTCAAAAGTGGTTCAAAATTTAATTCATACAACTTGGAAGGGTCGGGCGTAATGTTAGTTCCCAAGTATTTATTTGCTGTCGAGGCCCAAAGGAAGGGGAAAAAGGACCGGAGGCTCTGGATCGCCCCAGGGTCGGCCATAATATTGAGGGCCAAGAATTTTCCCAGATTAATTTTTTTTTTTTCAATAGATTTTATTGAAAAATGAGACCAGATACAAACAGAGCAATGTAGGGCGAAAAGCACCTTGTTTACACAGTGAATTTTTACATGGTATGTAAAGTACAAACTAACAAATAACTCAAAGTTAGAGCGACATAGTAACATGTACCGTGATGGTGGGAAAGGTGAATATAGTAATGGTAATGTAAAAATCAAAGTGGCACACAAGTAAGACAAGTTTGTTCTAGTCCGAACAGGGGTTGGGAAAGGGGGGTAGTTGTTCTACCCCTGGAATGTTCATCCAAAAGTTCATCGTTGTCCATCGTTGTACTGGAGCAAGTATATTTGGCCAGGACAAACAGCATTATCCAGTAACGGTTGGAAGTTAAAAGATGTCATCTTGTTGAAAGGGGGGTTTGTGGCCGCCAAAGTAGAGGAAGGGGTCTCCCAGACTTTTGAAGTCCTCCGAGGGGAGAGTAGCTGACAGGAAGGGACCCCATTTACTAAGAAAAGTTTTTGCTGATCGTGGGTGGTCGAGGTTGGTGTTAAATTTGTCTTTATAGAGGAGAGCTATGAGTTCCCCTTCCACTTGGGAAATCGAGGGGCTGGTGTGTGATGTCCAGTTTTTTAGTATGGCTCGTCTCACGACCAGGAGACAGGTTAGGGACCATTCCTTGGTTTGAGGGTCGGAGGAGGGGGGCCAATTGATCAACTCTTTGTCCCAATGCCCAAATATCAGTAACAGCGGATCTTTTGGGAGGAGAAGGAGGTTAACTTTTTTGACGTAGGCGATGATTTGATCCCAAAAGGTCGAAATGAAGGAGCAAGCCCAGAAGCGATGGGCTAAGGAGGGCCTCTGTTGTCCGCAGTGTGGGCAGGAGGAAGCCTGTTGATTTGTCTTGTCTTGGAGAAAGGGGATGTAGGCCCGGTGAAGGATTTTGAGCTGGGTTTCCCTCCATATTTCGTTGGGAGTCAGTTTGAGGGTATATTTGTAACCATCCTTATGTGATAAGTTTGCATCCTTGAAGTCTTTATTCCAGTTTGAGGTACCAGAACTGGGTCGGGTTTTCCTGGCCAGTAGGGGTTTGTAAATGTCAGAGATTTTGTATGATTTATTTCGGATCAGTGAATCCATCTCGCTCAGCTTGAATCTCAGGCTACTTGTTGGGCAGGAGGCCTTAATGAAGCTGATACATTACCAATAGTAAAGGACGTGTGAACTGGATATCGAAAAGCCTTTCACAATTGAGGGAAAGTCTCGCGGGAGACCGTTTGACTCCTGGCAAAGGGAGGCAAAGGTAGTCAAGCCGCGCTGCTCCCATAGGTGGAAGACCTTGTGATCCAAACCCCCTGGGAAATTGGGGTTACCCCTTATGGGAAGGTATACAGACATGAAAGGCGAAAGGTTAAATCGTTTTCTGTATTCCCTCCAGGCTATCGCCGTGTCTCTTAGAAGCAAATTGTGTTGAAGGTTTGGGGGGACCTTCTTCCATTTGGTGTGGAGCAAAGCGGTCAGTGAGAGAGGATGAACCATTTCCTTTTCCAGGTTGTAGTTGGAGTAGCAAGCTGACCATGTGATCCAGTCCAGACTGAACCTAAGCAAGCAGGCAATATTGTACAACCTTAAGTTTGGGAGGCTGGCACCCCCCTCGCCCCTGGGGAGATGGAGCCTGTGCAATGCTATGCGCAGTCTTTTATTTCTCCAGAGAAACGCGGACATGGCTTTATTAAGTTGTTGGATATCTTTATGATTGAGAAGTAGAGGGATGGTTTGCATTGGATAAAGCAGACGGGTGAAACTGACCATTTTTATCAGGTGGCATCTCCCCATGAGCGTGAGCGGCAGATCCATCCAGCCATTCAGTTCCTGAACGATTTTAGTGATAAGGGGGGGTAGATAAGGTGGTAGTGGGAGGCGGGAAGTTTTCCAATTTTTATACCCAGGTAGGTGATGTGGGAGTGGGCTAGTGTGAAAGGGGATGATGTGAGCCAAGAGGGATTTTTAGCGGGACCTAAATTTCGCTCTTGTGGTAGTTGATTCTGAGACCAGAGCATAATCTGAATGTATCAAAGATGTGTTTAATAGTTGCAAGGTCCGAGGTGGGGTTAGAAGTGAATATAAGGACGTCATCTGCAAACAGTGAGGAGTGTAGGGTGATGACCCCAATTTTTATCCCGTGGAGGGGGGCCTCGTAATTGATGTATCTCGAGAGTGGTTCGAGGGCAATGTTAAACAGGAGGGGAGATAGGGGGCAGCCCTGCCTGGTTCCCTTGAAGAGCCTAAATTCGGTTGTGAGGATGCCGGCCACCACCAGTCTGGCCGCCGGAGCCTGGTACATTGCCTCGACCAGGTGGAGGAAGGGACCCTCAAAGCCCATCCTGGTCATGAGTAATTGGAGCCATTCGAAGTTGACATTGTCGAAGGCTTTCTCGGCGTCCAGAGTGATGATGGCCCGGTCTCCCTTCGGGTCAAGCCTGGCGCTCTCCAGAACTGCCAGAACCTTGCGGATATTGAGGGTGGCTGTTCTGCCTTTGACGAAGCCCAACTGGGCCGAGTCAATGATATGGGGAATAATTAGGGCTAATCTTTTGGCTACGATTTTTGACAGGATTTTTATGTCAATGTTGAGTAGGGATATGGGTCTGTACGATCCGGGATCAGTGGGATCTTTGCCTTTCTTCCCGAGGAGTTTAATGATTGCCTGATTACTAGTGGGGGGTATGGGCCTCCCTCCCATATGTGGGAGTAGACCGCTTGTAGGGATGGAATTATTTTGCCTTGCAATGCTCTAAAGAATTCACCCGTGAACCCATCGGGGCCTGGGGCTTTGGAGGGAGTTAGATGTCTGATGGTGTCACTTATCTCCTGGGCTGTTATGGCGGAGTTAAGGGACTCTAGCTGGGACGTGGAGATTTTAGGAAGTTGTACTTTGTCAATGAAGGAAAGGGCAACATCTTTATTCATTGGATCCGGGGCATATAATGTGGAATAAAAGTTTAGCATGAGCTGACTAAGTTCCTCTGGTTTGGTTTTTAAACTGCCTGTGGTATCTCGGAGGGAGGTGATATGGGTTGATTTGTATGGGCCCTTGCATAGCCTAGCTAAGAGTTTACCCGCTTTGTTTCCGAACTTGTGTAAAGTGGCCTCCAGGCAAGATCTCTGGATAAGCTCTACTTTGTCCGCCCAAGCCCCAAAGGCATGTTTGGCAGCGAGCCAGGTGGAGCGGTTGTCTGGAGTGTTTGAGTTGAAGAGGGATCGTTGCGTGTTCCTAAGTTTAGAGCTGGCTTCCTTATATTGGGTCATGGCATGCTTCTTAAAGGACGTTGTGTAGGAGATTATCCGTCCCCTGAGGAACGCTTTGGCTGCCTCCCAGAACAGGGTGGGGTTGCTCGTGTGGGGGGAGTTGTGGAGGGAGTACTCATCCCAGGCCTTCTCTAGGAAGGACTGGAAGTCCTTGTTATTGTGGAGGAATGGGGGGAATCTCCAGAGGTTAAGGGCCCGAAGGGGGTTTGTTAGGTGACGATCCACCGAGACCAGGGCGTGATGGTCAGAGATGACCAGCTCATGTATCTCTGAAGCGTGCATCTTGGGGATTAAAGAATCAGAGCAAAAGAGGTAGTCTATCCTCGAGAGTGTGTTGTGGGGATGTGAGAAGAAAGTGTATTCGTTTTCAATTGGGTGATTGAGCCTCCATATGTCTGTTAGCCCTAAGGAGTTGATTGTGGAGGCGAGGGGAGTGGGGGAAGAGCTAGTTGATGCGAACTTTTGTTGTTTCTTTGTCGCTTTATCTTCCAGGGGATGCATTACGCTATTGAAATCTCCTCCCGCTATGAGGGGCAAGTCTGCCCATTTCAGTAGGGATGTGGACATCGCGCTAAAGAAGTGTTTACTAGGGTTGTTGGGAGCGTAAATGTTTGAAATTTGATAGAAAGTGTCCTCAATTTGGACGCGAGACGAGACCATTAGGCCTTGGTCATCCGATTCTACCGACAAATTTTTATGAAAAAGGATCAAGACCCCGGCTTTCCCGGAAGAGGCCCCGGGGCCGATCACCGTACCTACCCAGAGTTTGCGCATACGCACAAAATCTGCGGAGGAGAGATGAGTTTCCTGGAGTAGCGCGACCTTCGCTTTGATCCGTTTAAGGTGGCGTAGTACTTTCAGCCTTTTATGCGGGGACCGAAGTCCTTTAACGTTCCATGATACTACTCTCTCATGGGGGGGATCAGGGTTAGAGGGTATTGAGAGCTGCAATTTTACAATAATTCCCATTTTAGGAGCTGGGGAGGTTTGTTGCATTGGGTGTACTGCTGCGTTGGAGGAAGGGGGTGCGCCCCCGAAACGCGTCAGATTTTACTCTGTCAGTTCGCACAGGTTGTGCACCCACCAGTTTGTGAGTACCTTCTCTTACTATCATTTCAATAAAATTGTTTTTGGTAATGCACCAGGTGCGTGCGCCTTCCTTTTCCTCTTGTTTTACTGCTGCGTTGGAGCCTGAGCGTGGGTTGGGAGGGGAGTCTGAGTAGTAGGCCAGTGGTAGCGGTAGAGAGGGGGGGATGGTGGGTAAGAAACAAGGAGAAAGGAACTGTAAACCATAATAAACAACCATTTCACTTTCTTCCGCATGGGTAAACTGCTTATGACGCTTCCCCTTAAGAGCCTCCAAAAGGGCGCTTCTCAGCTGCGGGACAGGACAACCCTGGTTGTGGGTAAGGTGAAAAGGGGGGGGGGTCCCCAGCATGCTGGAGGGAGGTGATGGGTGGTGGAGAAGGCACCTGCAGTAGACGCATGCGGATTACAAGGCACAGTGGTAAGTTAACAAAATAACCAGAGGGTAAACACTTACTGTAACATTTTGCAAGGGTAATACACCTGAGTTCACAAGTGAGATCTTCACAAGAGGACCTAGAGGTCGAGTGTTCGGGGAGGTACAGGTGGCTGGGAGCGACCTCCCATTATGAGGATCCAGGAGTCCCAGTTAGCGGTGTTTAAAAGTTGAGGAATTGGTGAATTTGGGGCGTTTAGGGGAGTCTTTGCGGGGGCTTCTTTGATCCAGAGGCCGCGTGCCTGATGGTGAAGCCTGAGCCAAGTCTGAGTTGGATTGAGAGTGGGTTGAGCGCAGATAGTGATCAGCTTCCGCCGGGTCATGGAAGGCGAGTTTATCTCCGTTGGGGGCCTTGAGGCGGAGGACTGCCGGGTAGGCCAGGGTGAATTTGATGTGTCTTTGAAAAAGTTGCGAGCAGACGGTCTGGAAGACCTTCCTCTTCTTCGATACTTTGACAGAGTAGTCTGCGAATATAAGGATTTTAAGGCCGTCAATTTCCAGGGATCTGGACTGGCGGAATTTTTGTAAGATTTGCAATTTTTCTGCATAATTGAGATATCTTGCTATGATGGGTCGTGGGGGGGACCTCTCAGACTTGGGGGGGCCTAAGCGGTGGGCCCTCTCGACAATTGCGGGGGCCGGGAGGCCCAGTGCCTCCGGGATCCGTTTGGAGCAGAAATCCGAAAGGTTTTGGGATTGGAGTGATTCCGGGATGCCTACGAATCGCAGGTTGTTGCATCTGGACCGATTTTCAAGATCTTCCATCCTTTGCATCAGCAATTGAATGGACTTTTCCTGAGACTGTTCATTGCCTTGCATTTGGTAAATTTCGTCCTCAATGTTGGAAATGTGGTGTTCAGCCTCATTAAGTCTTGCTGCATGGTCCTTGAGTTCCCTGTGAACATGTGCTAGGCTGTCTTGGATGGCCTTGTGAACAGTATTTTCCATTGATGGAATCAGGATGGCTGCTACCGCGTGCGCTATGCGCTCGGTGTCACTGTCCCCTGCAGGAGGGGGAGCGGGATGGGAAGGGGAGCAAATCTCCATTCCCATGTCCCCTTGTATGGCATTCAGGGCTTAGTTGGGACCTATCTGAGGTCCGATCGTTGTCCCTGGGCCAGCCGCACCTGCGTGTGCTGGAGCCGCGTTGGAGTAGGCCGAAGCCGGGGGCTCGATTTCGGGCCGTGCCGGTGTATGCGGCCGTGAGGCCGATTTCTCCAAGAATCGATCCATTTTGGGACCAGGCGAGCTGCTGGGGTAGTCTGTGGGGTCGGATGCCTCCGTGTCCTGTCTTTACATGCAGGTTAGGAGGTTCGTGCGGGAGCTAGCTGTGGAGGCAGCTACTCCATGAGGCGCCGGAACCGGAAGTGAGAGTCAGATTAATTTTAAAATGGGAAAGGGTCCCATAAACCTTCAAGGCCTGTAGAAGGTTTGGTAGGGAGGTAAGTGGATCCGTGAGGAAGAAGATCAGGTCATCAGCAAACGCCGCAACCTTGTGCTCTCCTGAGGGTTTCTGATAGCCAGTGATGTTGAGGTCTGCCCGTACCGTGCAAAGGAAGGGCTCTAAGGTCAGTACAAAAATGAGGGGGGAAAGAGGGCAGCCCTGCTGGGTCCCGTTTGAGATGTCAAAGAACTCAGACCTAATCTCATTGACCCTTACCGCCGCAGAGTAGAGAGCGGATATCCAGCCCAGCATGGACGTCCCGAGACCAATATGCTCCATTGTCGCTCGAATGAAAGACCAATGGACCCTATCAAATGCTTTATCTGCATCTGTAGGTAGCAGAATAAGCGGTTTCTTGGATGTTCTAGCTGCGTGAATTAGGTTAATAACACGAAGGGTATTATCCCTAGGTTTACGGAGGGGGATGAACCCCGCTTGATCTGTGTGTATGAGACTTGGGAGATGGGGCAGCAGTCGATTGGCCAATACCTTAGCAAAAATCTTCAGGTCTGCATTTAAGAGTTCAATGGGACAGTAGCTGCCGCATTGGGCTGAGTCCTTCCCCTCTTTGGGTATCAATAAGATAAACGCTCTAAGGGCGTCCACTGGCATCTCCTGTCCCTTCACTAAGGAGTTGAGAGCGGTTGCCAGGCGTGGTATGAGTAATGGAAAGAATGTCTTGCAGTAGACAGCAGTCAGGCCGTCTGGCCCTGGAGCCCTTTTTGGTTTGACCTGGGCCAGTGCTTCACCCAACTCCTCCTCAGTAATAGGAGATTGCATCTGTTCCCGCACAGAGGATGGTAGAGAGGGCATGCCGGAAGAGTTAAGATACGAACGTATTTTATCTGCCGGGCCAGTAGTAGCATCTGAGGAGGGTTTTGGGTCTAGATTGTATAAGCCACGAAAGAAAGTAAGGAATTCCGCGGCCATGTCATCTGACCGGGACAATTTCTGCCCCGATGATGAGGTAATGTGGGGGATATGCGTATGGATGCGAGGACCACGCAGGAGGGTGCCAGGTTTGTTCGAAAATCCATAGATAAACCAATAAGACCAGGCCAGCCGTTGTCTCGTTTTATGGAAAAAGAGGGAGTTCTTTGTGAGTCTTGAGTAGTTGACACTGCAGCGAGCGGGCTAAGCTGCCTTTGTGGGTGCTTTCCAAGCAGCGGAGACATGCAAATAATGCATCTGCCTGCGCCACCCTTTCAGTCGAGCGCCTATCTTGATCAGGGTAGCCCTGATCACTGGCTTGTGAGCCTCCCACACCACAAGAGGGTTATCCACCAAATCCACATTCAGAGTGAAATATTCAGAGAGAGCATTTGTCAAAGTTTGGCGGATTTCCGGTGACTGTAGAAGGGCCTCATTGAGACGCCAAGAAGGGGGGCTCCGGACTGATTGACCCAGCTGCAAGATGAGGTGTACCGGCGCATGATCCAACATGATTATGTCTCCAATGTGGGCTGAATGGACCCTTACTAGTTCTCTATGAGGGATCAAGATGTAATCCAAGCGAAGGTACGTTTGATGGGCTGTAGAGAAAAAAGAATAGTCTCTTTTGCGGGGATGCAGGAGACGCCATGGGTCAACAAGATGTAAAAGTTGGAGTTCCGCTTTCAGCCGCTTGAGGCGTGCATATGAGAGATGTGATGTTCCCCGAGAGACATCTACAACCGGGTCCATAGCGAAGTTTAAGTCGCCGCCGAAGATCAGGGCCCCCTCCTGGAACTCCAAGAGAGCTGGAATCAGGCTGCGCAAGAAGGGGAGATGTCCCGCATTGGGGAAGTACACACTGGCCAAAGTAATCATCACCTCACCAATTCTTCCCTTTACAAAAAGGAAACACCCCATAGGATCTTGTTGAATGGCAGTTAGAGTCCAAGGCACCGTTTTCGCCAATAAGATGCTCACCCCTTTGGATTTTGATATCGGGGAGGGGCTGTGGTAAACCACCGCAAAGTCTTTGTTGAACAAACGTGGGACATGGTCGAGCTTGAAATGTGTTTCTTGGAGGAAAACCACCTGTGACTTACTTTTTGTAAGGTTGACCAGGAGTCTGGAATGCTTTTCAGAGGTACCAAGGCCTCTAACGTTGAAGGAGGTGAATTTAGCTCCGCCCATCACCGTGGTATCTACTTAACAGGGCTGCTCTCAGAAGAGAGAAAAAGTACCCCGGAGGGAGATGACTGGGAGAAGAAGAAAAATAAATAAAAATAGGGGGGGGGGGGTT
>BLSH010153000.1:67750-91752 GCA_018402905.1 Glandirana rugosa
TCCAAATAACCTAATTGTCTTTTACACGTTATACGTAGTTTTGATTTAATCTGTCCACGTATTTAAACCCGTGGGGTTGTCTTTTTAGTGTAGTTATAAATCATCTCGGAGGAAATCGTCTTTATTGTCGGAGATCTGCGAAGGATATCGGACGTTACTCACAGACCTAAGACCTACTTACATAAAACCTGGTAAGGAGGAATGTTTTGTAGAGGTCAGGTCAACCCAAACTACCAACGGCTCGTACCTGTCGGGCGAAGTTTAGTGGGGTGTCTACAAGTTACTATAAGTCCAGACCCCTGACCCTACCGGTAAGGTCTTGTAACCTGAACAAGGAGACGTATTTGCGGGCTCATCTAAAACTCGTCACAAAACCCAGCAACAGAACAACTTTATAGGTCGGGGCCGCATTGAAGTTGAAACACTGCCTAAGGAGTTGTAATAAGAGTTCTTAGACGACTATAACTCACCTTAGGTACGCTGGGAGTTGAAATTGGTCTAAGGGTCATGGCGGTGGCCGGTGTGGCGGGGTGTCGTACTACCTTGGAGGTGGTTTAAAATGACACCCATCGTTCACAAAAAGAACCTTGCGACACAAGAAAAGATATTTCAACAAGACAACGACCCAAAACACTGCTCAAAATCTACTCGGGCGTTTATGCAGAGGAACAAGTCCAATGTTCTGGAATGGCCATCCCAGTCCCCAGACCTGAATATCATTGAACATCTGTGGGGTGATTTGAAGCGGGCTGTCCATGCTCGGCAACCATCAAACCCAACTGGACTGGAGATGTTTTGTAAGGAGGAATGGTCCAAAATACATTCATCCAGAATCCAGACACTCATTGCAGGCTATAGGAAGCGTCTAGAGGCTGTTATTTCTGCTAAAGGAGGCTCTACTAAATATTGATGTGATTTTTCTGTTGGGGTGCCCAAATTTATGCACCTGTCTAATTTAGTTTTGATGCATATTGCACATTTTCTGTTAATCCAATAAACCTCATTTCACTACTGAAATATTACTGCGTCCTTCAGTTATTTGATTGATCAAAATGAAATTGCTGATCCAAACACCCAAATATTTATAAATAACAATCATGGAAATTGTCAGGGGTTCCTAAACTTTTGCATACAACTGTATAGCATCTACAAATTATAGGATATATACACTGGAATATTTATTTATTACATTATACAGGATTTATATAGCGCCAACAGTTTGCTTTACAATATAAAGAGAGACAATAAAGCAGCAGTACAATTCAAAACAAGAGGGTTAGAGGGGCCCTACTCCTGCGAGCTTACAATCTAAGAGGGAGGGGCTGGTGAAACAAAACGTAGGGACTGTGAGAGATGAACTGATGAGGGGAGTAGAAGATTCCGTTGTTAGCTGGAGGCAGGATAGGCCTCCCTAAAGAGATGAGTTTTCAGATCGCCTAAAAGTGGACAGAGTAGGGGATAGGCGGACAGATTGGGGTAGAGAGTTCCAGAGGATGGGAGAAGTCCTGGAGATGAGCATGGGAGGAGGAGACAAGGGAGATAGAGAGCAGAAGGTCTTGGGACGAGCGAAGAGGACGGTTTGGGTGATATTTGGAGATAAGATTGGTAATGTAGCTTGGGGCAGAATTGTAGATGGCTTTGTATGTCATGGTCAGGGTTTTGAAATGTATTCTTTGGGAAATGGGAAGCCAGTGGAGGGATTGGCAGAGAGGAGTGGTGGACACCGAACGGTTGGTAAGGTGGATGAGTCTGGCAGCAGCATTCATGATAGACTGAAGAGGGGATAGCTTGCGAAGAGGTAGGCCAATTAGGATGGAGTTACAATAGTCAAGGCGAGCGATAACAAGGGAGTGAACAAGTTGCTTAGTGGTGTCAACAGTTAGGAAGGGACGCATTTTGGAGATGTTTCGGAGGTGAAGTCTGCACGATTTGCACAGTGATTGGATTTGGGGCTGAAAAGACAGGTCAGAGTCTAGGATTTATTTGTATACTAGTAATAGCAGTGATCAGCAACTTATAGCGGGACTGCAATATAGCGGTGAACAATCAGACACCAACTGACTGGGAACCAGTTACACTAATACAGTGATCAGTGCTAAAAATATGCACTGTCACTATACTAATGGCACTGGCTGGGAAGGGGTTAAACATCTAGGGCGAACAAAGGGTTAACTGTGTGCCTAGCGAGTGTTTGTGTGTACTGTGGGAGGTGCTTTTACTAGGGGAAGAGATGGATTTTCCCCCGGCCAGAATGGAACTATGGCTTGTTTATATAGGCATAGCTCCATTCTGAGTCTCTGCCAGACGATTGGCGGGTTCCGGCAGACATCAAGTGCCTGGCACCTGCAGATCGGCTTCTGCTATGAATTAAGGAGAAGTGCGGGGTCACGTATATATAGGCTGCTCAGCAGTGGTGGCTGGTGCCTAATCTTTTGGGGGAGGGGCAGCAAACAAACCTCCCAGCTGCCCCCTGCACTACTTACCCCATCAAGTTCATGGGCGGCTTCACCACTGCTTCTCCTACTGGCCAATCCGGTTGCTTCTCATCGAGGCCAATCGGGTCTTAAGACCCGTTTCCCAATTGGCCGGGAGGAGAAGCAGGAAAACATTAGCACATTTTAATTTGCTAATATCACACAAATGGGTGGGCTCGGGCGCAGTGCTCTGTACCTTGAGCCCACCCATTTTAAAGCCAATTAGAGCCTCAGGCTTCAAAAATAAAAAATAACCCCATTGAAATCCATGCGTCCGGTGCCCTGCATGGAGATTAGAGGGACGGCACTCCTGTGCCCCGTATGAGCGGTTGCCACCCGTGGCCAGCAGGTAGTTATAAGTGAAAGTAAAAAAAATCACACATTTTGGGTTGTCCCCAGAAAACTAATATAATAAAGGGTCTCCCTTAATTTGCAGGGATTTCCTCTCACTTCCCGTTTTCACTGTGAGACAGGAAGTGACACAGATGGAAAAAAAAACTGTCAGGGGTTATAACCCTCACTTAAAGGTTTTGCCTATAGTTCTACTCTAAAGAGTAACTCCACTTTGTTGAGAAAAAACAATTCCCCTCTCGGTGATCTCTGTACATTGCAGGGATTATAATAAACTTTGTTGCAGATTCCTACCTTTTGTTATTCTGAAGAATTAGCTGTTTGTTTGTCTGTGTCCATGGGCAGAGTGAATGGGAGTGACTTTATATTAATCAATCAGTTGCTGCTCTGTATTTTTGTTACAGAGGATGCCCAAAATCTGACTTGTGTCTTAGTGCAGACTTCTGGGAAAATCAGTGAGCCAATCACACAAGCAGGAAATTACATACCTGGGGGGGTTGTTCTGTACACCATCTGTGTAGACCAGGGTTTCTCAACCAGGGTTCCTAGGGTTCCTCCAGAGGTTGCTAGGGGTTCCTTGAGCAATGGTCAATTTCTACCTCTCAGATAAATTCCCAATGATACCATTGATCTTTTTAGCTATCTGTAAGGGAGTAATTCTTCCCAATGACCATCACATTAATGTATCATGAGTTGTAGATTTTTAATTTTTAGCAGGGCTTCCCCGAGACCGGAGAATTATTTCAAGGGTTCCTCGATGTTGAAAAGGTTGAGAAAGGCTGGTGTAGAGAATGCCTCCAGGTTGCCATATTTTACAGAATTTCACAGAGCTGCAGATTAAAAAGGAAAGGTGCATTTTAACCACTTCCTTACTGGGCACTTAAACCCCCCTCCTGCCCGGACCAATTTTCAGTTTTCAGCGCTGCCACTCTTTGAATGACAATTGCGTGGTCGTGCGACGTTGTACCCAAACAAAATTGGCGTCCTTTTTTCCCACAAATAGAGCTTTCTTTTGGTGGTATTTGATCACCTCTGCGTCATTTCCGATCACCGCTATAAACAAAAAAAGGGCGACAATTTTGAAAAAAAGAACAATATTTTTAAATTTTTGCTATAGTAAATATCCAAAAATAAAAAATAAAAAAAACAAATGTATTCATCGGTTTTGGCCGATTTATATTCTTCCTCATATTTTTGGTAAAAAAAATCGCAATCGGCGTTTATTGATGGGGTTGCACAAAAGTTATAGCGCCTAAAAACTATGGACATTGCTTTATGGCGTTTTTATTTTTTGATTTTTTTTTACTGGTAATGGCAGCGATCTGCAATTTTTATCGGGACTGCGATATCGGGGCGGACATGTCGGACGTTTTTGACACTTTTTTGGGACCAATGACGTTTATACAGCGATCAGAAATTTAAATATCCACTGATTACTGTATAAATGTCATAGGCAGTGAAGGGGTTAAAAGTGTTCCCTGGGTGTTCTAACTGTGGGGGTGGGGGGGTTGGCAGGGGCATGACAGATCCAACTGATCCCAGTGACAGGGATCAGTAGATCTGGCATGCCCCCCCTCACAGAACGGGGAACCGCCGTGTTTATTTTGGCGGTTCCCTGATCCTCCTCTCTGTAAGGAGATCGCGGGTCTCCAGCGGACATCGGGTCCACGCAGGACGGGAGCGCGCCCAGCGCGAGCCGAACGGGATGACCTCTATTGACGGCCTCCCGGAATTTTAGGGCCGCGCTGTAGCCGTCATTCGGCTATGGCGCGGTCGGGAGGTGGTTAATAACATTCAATGACAATGACTTGTGTCACAATTGTATATGCTATATTATTATTTCTTTTTCTTTATTTGCTATTTTTTCCTAACAAAAGGAGAGTCACCTTTTAACTAAATGCACCCAACAGAGGTGAAGGTAAAATCAAAATAATCTTCCAGATGGGATACCTATTTCCATGGCAACATCTGATAAAGAAGATTTTTTTGCCTCATTAACAACCTTTGTTCCTTCAGTAAATGAACCTCGTTATATTTTACCCACTTGAAGACCGGGCATTGTCTGGCACTTTATTTACGTGTGAAAATCAACTTTTTTTTTTTTGCTAGAAAATTAGTTAAAACCCCTAAACATTATATATATTTTTAAAAACAGAGGCCCCCAGAGAATAAATTGGTGGGTTTTGCAATTTTTTATGTCACACGGTATTTGCGCAGCAGTTTTTCAAATGTAATTTTTTGGAATAAATACGGTTTTAAATTGTAATGTAAAAAAAAAATACAATACATAACCCGGTTGTTTTGTAAAATATAAAAGATGATGTCATGCCGAGTAAATAGATATCAAACGTGCGATGCTTTAGGCCTCATACACGCGGACGTTTTTGACGCTGGCGTTTTCTGGCGTTTTTTGCAGCTCTCCATGTTAGTCAATGGTTCCATAAAAACGCAGACGTTTAATGAGTTTAATGAGTTTAATGAACTGAAACTAGAACCCATGGCCAGCCAGTTCTGAGGCTGTAACGTTATGGCGTTTTTTGACGCTGATGCCTAAAAACGCTCTTTAAAGCTCACTGACGCCCACTAACGCTGTACCGGCATTAACCAGTGTTTTTTGACACCAACGTTTTTAGGTTGAAAAATAGCAGAGGGCTGATTTTTTTTTAAAAAACGCCTATTGACGCCGACGCTCACTAACACTCACCAACCCCGATGCATAACGCCGAAAAACGCTGATTTTTTTTCCCCTGACGTCAGGCCAGACGTTTTGTTTATTTTTTAAGAAACGTCCGTGTGTATGAGGCCGTAAAATTGGGCACGTTTGCGCAACATTGACAAACAGAGTAAATTGTAATATCCATAGGCGACGATTTAAAAGTCTTTATGGGTTACCACATATCTACGGAGGAGGTCTAGTGCTAGGATTGCTGCCCATGATGAAAACTCACATCTTTGGGACGATCGCTGTTTGTGAGCGTACGGGACCGACGCATGTGATCGCCTTTGTGCACTAGCACGGGGGCACTTTCATTTTTTTTTTTCAATATTTATTTATTTTATTTATTTTTACACTGTTGCTTTATATTTTTCGTCACTTTTATTGCTGTCACAAAGAATGTAAACATCTCTGTGACAGCAATAGGCATGTGACAGTTACTCTTTATGGAGGGATCTGGGGTCAATAAACCCCCAAACAATATATATTTATTTTAAATTAGATTCTGTCTAACTTGTCCCTAGTATATGTATGAATGTGAGTTAGGAACCTTAGATTGTAAGCTCACTGAGGGTAGGGACTGATGTGAATGTGTAATATATGTGTAAAGCACTGCGTAAATTGACAGCGCTATACAAGTACCTGAAATTAAAAAAAAATAATAAAATAAAGCAGAGGCCCAAGAGAATACATCTGGGTTTTGCAATTTTTTTATGTCACGCTGTATTTTTCAAGCACAATTTTGTGGGAAAAAATACACTTTTTAAAAATTTAATGTAAAAAAACGCAATACATTAGTCAATGTTTTTGTAAAATATAAAAGATGATGTCACACCGAGTAAATAGATACCAAACATGTCACGCCTGCGCAATGGTGACAACTGGCGTAAATTTTACTATCCACGGGCAATGATTTAAAAGTCTGTACGGGTTACCACTCTATATCTATAGAGGATGTCTAGTGCTGGGATTGCTGCCCATGTTTCGATGTTTGCACATGTGTGGAACGATTGTTGCTTGCGTGCATGCAGGATCTGCACAAGCGTTCGCCTTTGCACACTAGCACAGGGGGACGGGGGCATTTTAATTTTTTTTTTTTGGGGGGCACTTTAATTTTTTTTTTTATTATTCATTTTTTTATTTTATATATATTTTTATTTATATATTTTATATATTTTTACACTTTTGCTTTTAAAAAAAAATATATCACTTTTATTGCTGTCACAAGGAATGTAAACATCCTTGTGACAGCAAAAGGCAGTGACAGGTACTCTTTATGGAGGGATCTGCAGTCTATAAGATCCCAAATCCCTCCTTTGTACTTGAAAGTATTCAAAACGCCAAGGTCTATGTTTTTGAATACTTTTGATTTTGAAAAAATGGGGCAGTTGGCATCCAGGTAAACCAGAAGTTGCCGATTCTGGCTTTATATGGGTTTCCGACTAGCCGGCGGATAGGGATTGGCCCGATGTTCGAGATGAACGTAAGTTTGACTCGAATATTGGGTGTTTGCCAAATAGCGACCATTAGGGGGCGTTCCTGGCAAATTCGAGCGCCTCGGAACGCCCCATAATGCACTGCGAGAACGCAGTGCATTGACGTCTTCTGACTGGCAAAAGCATACACCTGACCTACATGCTTTGGTCAATCACAGCGCGCTCTGCTGCAAGAGCCATGATTGGCCAAAGGCGGGGACCCTCATATCCCCCCCCCCCCACATGAATGGGTATCAGGTACATTGTACTCCCACCCATTCACCAAAAAAGTGTCAAAAAAGTAAAAACCACAGGAGACAGGTTTTGTACAATTCCTTTATTTAAAAAAAAAAAAAAGTGTCCCACAGTGTATTCCACGTCAATCACGGCGCCCGGCGACCCGAAAAAAAAACGCATCCGCAATCTTTCAGAGGCGACTCGTCCAATGGGCTGTCTTTGCTGTTACAGTTTATTTATAGGCAAGGGCGGAGCCACCCGGTGACGTAACCGAGTGACCACGCCCCCTTCTGACGTCATGCATTTTTGTTTTTTGGATTTTTCGTGTTGTCTATCATTGTGATTGACATAGATTACATCGCGGGAAACTTTTTTTTTTTCAATAAAGGAATTGTCAAACACCTGTCTACTGAGGTTTTTATTTTTTGACACTTTTTTGGTGAATGGGTAGGGGTGCAATATAACCGATACCCATTCACATGGGGGGGTCGGGATCTAGGGGCCCCTTTGTTAAACCACAACCCAGGATTGTCGTGAAGAGGCTCTTGTCCCCATCAACATGGGGACAAGGTGCAGAGCCCCCCCTGCCCCAAAGCACCCACCCCCCCATGTTGAGGGCATGCAGCCTGGTACAGTTCAGGAGGGGGGGCGCTCCCTCACCCCCCCTATCCTGCCCGGCCAGGCTGCATGCTTGGATAAGGGTCTGGTATGGATTTTGGGGGGGGGGGGGCCTACGACAATTTTTTTCAGTGATTTTTTATCCATATTGCCGGGAGTCGGCAATACATTACAGCCGCAAGCAAATTTAAATTACTTTTTTCTTTTAGAAATGTGATTTTGCTGTGGCACTGTTCTAAACATCACACAGATGTGCCACTTTGCAGGCAACTAAGGGGACCCCCCAGGCACGATATTTAAAGGAATATTTCATTTTTATTGTTTCACTTTAAGCAGTATTAAAATCACTGCTCTTGAAAAAACGGTTGCTTTAAAAACTTTTTTTGTATTGATACATGTCCCCTAGGGTAGGACCCAGCTCCCCATACATTTTTATGGCAATAACTTGCTTATAAGCCTTTAAAATGAGCACTTTTGATTTTTCTTGTTCGTGTCTCATAGACTTTAATAGGGTTTGCATATTCGCACACATTTTTTGCCTGTTTGCATGTTCTGGTGCAAACCAAACCGGGGGGTTGTTCATCCCATCCCTACCTGCGGACGGGCCGGCTAGTAGCTCGGGTCTCCCGGGGGGGGCGGGGAGATCCCGAGAGAGCCGCGGAAGGTGGCAAAAGGGAGGGGGAGGGAGACGTCCCCTCCTGCTGCTTGTAATAGCAACTGACTAGTTAGCCACTCCAATTACTATTATAAGAAAGCTGACCATCGGCTTTAGGAAACCATACTGGCAGCTGCACCCATCACCCCGGTACATCCACTTGAAGTCAAATGACAAACTAGGTACCTGATTTGACGGCAAGTGGTTAAAAAAAGCTGAATACTAACTAATATTTATCTATCTATAATTTGTAAGCAGCAGGAGAAGCCCTGCGATCATTAGAAGTATCCAATTATTTAGTAATTTTTACAGATGTGCTTTAAAGCAGAACACCAGCCTAAAGTAAAAAACATAATAATTATAGTCCATAAAAGTAAATTAAAAAAAAAAGGGGGTGCTTTTGCTGCACCCCAGGACTGTTTCTCACAGTACTTTTCTGCCACAAGATATAAAGGGTAAATAGAACTAGTGCGCAAACCAGTAGGTAAAATAAGGTGGTAGCTGCCAACACAGGTAAGGTAACCTGATACCAAAAAAACGATTTGTAGTAGAGAATGTGTAGTGCTCACCAATAAACTTACTACTACAATCTGCCCATAGGGTCAGAAAAGATTATGCTTCAAAAAGTATGTGAATAAAAAAAAAAAAAAAAATCCAACGCAAAAAAGATGGTGTAACAATTAGGAATCACCACATGATGTCACCTGTGCACTCATCACATTACAATTGATCTAGTTCTTTCTATGTAGTCTTAAGCCTCGTACACACGGGACGACGGTCATATACAACACGTCGTACTCACGACCGTTGTATGCGATATCGATTGTTCGTATGCGCGATTTGAACAGTCGAACATACGACGGTCGTACAAGGGAGTTGTATGAGCAGACTAGAAAACTTGGAGTTGGTACAACAAAGTTGTATTGTGCAAAACACGCATGCCCAAAGTCAGGAATGGCTGGATGCTAATTACATGCACCTGAACGTTCTTTCCCCGGCTGTACGATCGTGTAATGCAGTCAGTATGCTGCATACAACAGCCAACATACGATTCGATGCGATCGTACGTGCGATCGTCGAACCGTGTGTACGGGGCTTAAGTCTGACTTAAATAAAGTGCAATTGCAATATATACATACTCAGGTCCAACATAAAAGCAATCAGAATGTGCTATATACATAAAATGCAGTGTAAAAAAGAAATATATCCACAAAACTGTAAAATCTGGGAGGTGTAATAACTAGAATTCACCACCGGAGGTCATCTATGCACTCTTAGTAGAGAGGATTCATCAAGTGTAGTAACTAACATTCACCACCGGAGGTCATCTGTGCATCAATCAGAATCTTATACAATCAAAATCTTGCACACATACATGGAAAGATTTTGATTGTATAAGATTCTGATTGATGCACAGATGACCATCGGTGGTGAATGTTAGTTACTACACTTGATGAATCCTCTCTACTAAGAGTGCATAGATGACCTCCGGTGGTGAATTCTAGTTATTACACCTCCCAGATTTTACAGTTTTGTGGATATATTTCTTTTTTTACACTGCATTTTATGTATATAGCACATTCTGATTGCGTTTATGTTGGACCTGTGTATGTCTATATTGCAATTGCACTTTATTTAAGTCAGATTTAGACTACATAGAAAGAACTAGATAAATTGTAATGTGATGAATGCACAGGTGACATCTTGTGGTGATTTCTAGTTATTACACCATCTTTTTTGAGTTGGATTTTTCTTTTTTATTCACATACTTTTTGATGCATAACCTATTCTGACTCTATGGGCAGATTGTAGTACTAAGTTTATTGGTGAGCACTACACATTCTCTTCTGCCACAAGATATCCTCAGTTTTCCGGGTGGAAAAACAGCATCATTCAACCCACTTCCTCTGAGCCCAGGCTGACCCCCAGCCTATGAATAGACAGTGATGCAGAAGCAGTATTGTTCTGTTTCAAATGCTGCATTATGCATTGACATACTTCCTTAGATCCAGTCTCTCTGGACAATATTGGTCACTTGACTTGTTGAATCGGCACCATCCACAGACAGCCTCACTCTTCAATAAGACACAGAAGTTGAATCCAGCAAAAATTTTCTTCAGCTAATTGCAGTACAGAGGATGTTTTTCCAGTCTTTTGAAGTGTAAGAAGACAATGACTTCTCTAAGCCCAGTCTCTGTGAAGGACTAATCCTGACTTCGGGGACCAGAAAGAAGAGGGAAGTGTCTAGCTAAGGCTAAACCAACTAGTCCTAAACAGGAGGGGAGGACAGAGGAATATACCAAAGTCACAATAGTAAACACGTTACGGTGGCCCAAAACCACCACTACATGTCAGCTTACCACAAAAAAAAGTGATAAGCTCATGCAGTTCGATACAAGACAGAAAAAATACATGAAGGTGTGGCAGAACAAGCACAGGGATGAGCTTTGCTCTCCATCTATCAAGTACCTGGTGAAGACCAGAATGTTGTGGAGACCACCCCTGCACCTCTTACCCAACACTCCTGGGATGGAGACAGAGCATACCTCCCAACTTTTTCAGATGGGAACGAGGGACACCCATTAGTAAAAGTATGTAGGCATAGGACACACACCCTGCCACACCCCCTTAATAGAGTATTATACAAAAAAAAATTTGATAGACCCAAAAGTGACTTTCTTTTTACCACTATTAATGCTTCATATTGGCTGTTGAAATTTACAAATGCAGCAATTTAGAAACTGGATGAAAGGTTTAGCACTGGGAATCACGTTTTGAAAGATAAAGTGGATTTTATATACAACTATATAGATCAGAGCAAAATGATGGACACATGAGGAGAAAAGGGGACATTTGTTCCAAATCAGGGACAGTTGGGAGCTATGACAGTGTGAGGAAAAGGAGTGGCACAAGTTCCAGAGTAACTGGCTGGTGATGTCCACTTTTCAAGTGGGTAGAGCTGGTAGTCTTCAGAACAGGATGCAGAAGCAGCTTGGCACCAGAACAGGGGACAGAAACAGGACCAGGAGACAGGAAACGGCCAGCAACAACCGGGCAGCAAGATACTAGATTGACAGGCAGAGCAAGTCCAGGAAGCAGGCCAATGGTCAGTAACAGCCGAACAAAGTGGTACAGAATCATCAGGCAAAGACAAGTCCAGTAAGCAGGCCAAAATAGGAGTAATAAGGTGAACAGAGTTGAGGCACGAGCAAATGGGAAGTCCAAAGGCAAGTCGGGTCATACACCGATAAGCAGGTACAGAGGATCAAGTCTCAGGTCTCAGGAACACAGGAACAAGCCCAAGACCATTTAACCACTTGCTGATTGCGCTATAGCCGAATGACCGCTACAGCACGGCCGGCTACTTTTGGGAGGCCATCGTATGACGGGCTCTCGTGATTGCGTCTGTTGTGCGTCTGCTGCTGGGTGCGTGCGGCGCCCTCTGGGATCATAGTGTCCTCCGGACTCTGCTGGTCACAGATTGAGGTAAAAAGCCAATGAGCGGCTCTTTACCATGTGATCAGCTGTGTCTAATCACAGCTGATCACGGATGTAAACAGAAGCTGGTTATCGGCACTCCTTTACTCATGCTGACAGCGTGAGAAGAGGAGAAGAGAGCTGGCAACCAGCTTCTCTAAAAGGGATATCTACACTGACTATCAGTGCAGTCCCAACAGTGCTCACCAGTGCTGCTAATAAGTGCCCATCAGTGCCTCCTCATCAGTGTCACCTATCAGTGCTCATCAGTGCCGCCTATCAGTGTCCATCAGTGTCACCTATCAGTGCTCATCAGTGCCGCCTATCAGTGCCACCTATCACTGTCCATCAGTGCCACCTATCAGTGCAGCCTCATCAGTACCCATCAGTGAAGGACAAAATGTACCTGTTTGCAAAATCTTAGAACAAACTATTAAATAGTTGTTGTTTTTTTCAAAATTTATTTTATTCTTTTATTTAGCAAAAAATAAAAAAACCCAGCAGTGCTTAAATACCACCAAAAGAAAGCTCTATAAGTGTGAAAAAAATTATACAAATTTTGTTTGGGTACAGTGTCACATGACCACACAATTGTCATTCAAAATGCGACAGCGCTGAAAGCTGAAAATTGGCCTGGGCAAGAAGGGAGTAAAAGTGCCCAGTAGGCAAGAGGTAAAATAGTCTACTGAGCGCCAAGTGCTCCTGCTAATTGGTATGCGCACAAGAATGAGCATAGATCAGTATTGGTTGTCTGGTGCTGGAGATCCGCTTTACCTTACACCATCCTCTGTTCTTTACTCTTTTTCTTCTACTTCTTCTGCTCCTATCAGCATGCACCTTGTCAGGACATGAACTGATTAGCCCCTTGTGTTGTTATCTCAGTATGAGCTCTGCTGCAAAGGGACTGCTGGAGGCTGAAATCCGGTCACATCCAGATGCTTGTGGCGAGGTGTAGTGTGGTGCCACAGTTCAACTAATTAACGGGGAGACCCACTGATCCAAAGGCTACAGTGTTGAATGTAGCAGTAGGTCTCAGGTGCGCCAATAGCATCTATCTCGAGAGGCAGAATGTGGCCTTGCCACTCCATACCTAAGCGGGGAGGCTTCCAGTAAGGATGGCATGTCCCTGCACATTCCCTACTTGTCTGCAACCTCTCCCTGCTGCTTATTACCGTCCCTGGCACACAGGTGACCTGACCTGTTTGGTGAGTAGCCCATTATGGGGGAAAAATACATTTTATACAAATCTACTACACTTAGTGGTGCTTTCCTCTTTTCTCCCTTGGGTGAACTGTCCCTACACTTCCCGCACATGAAATGCGTACCAAGCTTAGGAACCAGGGTCTTAATTAGACTCTGTCTGACCCAAGATGGCCACCAGAGCCACACAGGATGCCAGCATCCAATCGGATAGCTCCCCCAAGTGACCCAGAAAACCATAGAGGAACCATGTTCCTCTTGACTTCCTCTTCTTCTGAAAGGTTGCTGCAGTTTGAGCACCACCTGCAGTGGAGAAAGGAGACTGCACCTGCCTACAAGCTTTCTATGCTTGTATTTAAAATATAAATGTGATCATGTATTACTGGACAGAGAAATATAATTGTATTATTTTTTGTTATATCTGCCTGTGCCTGGAGTTTAGCTTGTAAAGGTGTATGCATTGCATGAAGAGGATCATGAGATCCTTTGTTTGAAATGTAATCAATTACATGATGGCACAAATGTCCATTATCAAAGCAGTGAAGGACATCTAAAGTAACAGCAATGTTCCGGTCACAGTGACAATGACACAATGCCAAGTGACCTTTTTTTTTTAAATGAAAAGCAGGGATTAGATTGAATATTACACGGTCCCTAATAGATTTATCCTTCAAACATTACAGAATGTCCCGTGAGACAATGGCCAATATGCTGCACAGTTCCCTGTTCTTTATTTGGCTTATTGGTGTGTCTAAAGCTGTTTTTCTTCCATAGATGATGATTAGCCGATTAGAACAAAAACTGTTCCAACTTTTACACAAATCCAGCAAATACATTGCTGCATAGACATGGAGACAGCTGGATCAATAATATTTTAATTTTAATCTCTTACATACAAAAGGAAAATATATATATATTTTTAATTTGATACTTTTTAGATACCCATAGGGTTTTTTTAAACTAGTTATCAGTGTAGTTATATTCCCTGTACTGATTGTGTTTGTTGTTTAGCACCTCCTTGTATAGAGCAGGCTGCTAGGTAAATTTAGTTTGGCTCCCCTGTATTCAGTGGAGCAGGGGTTGATTATTTAGGGCTGCTTAGTGTTTTATAGGCTGCTGCTCTGTTACTTCCCTGTCTTCTAAAGCAGTGGTCTCCAACCCCCGGTCCGCAGTCCGGTGCCGATTTGTAGTCTGCTGGAAGCCGGCCACGTGGCGGGGGTTGGCGGCAAGAAGAGCAAACCAGCACAACCTGGACTGCCACCTTTTGACCACTAGAGGGCGTGTGCTCCCCTTCTCCTTCCACCACTACTCCCTTCCCTCTCTTTGGTCACAAAGAAGGAAAAGGGGAGGGAGCAGAGTTGGGCAGGGGACAGGATCTAATAGCACTAGTGAGACCCAGGCTGCTCCACCCCAACTCTCCGAGGTGACAGGCTGCAACCACCACACACATAAGCTGAATCCCCCCTCAAGGTGAGAGGCTGCAACACCCCCCCCCCCTCATCCCCGAGGTGACCACCCCCCCTTGTTATAAGCTTCATCCCAGTGCTGGGGAGGTTGGGGACCGCTGTTGTAAAGAGTTCTAGAGGTATCGTGGGAGGAAAAGAACAGGCAACCTAAATATTTATGGAACTCCAGCCAATCCCTGGGGAAGTGTCAGGGATCTCATGCAGCAAGTGCTCATTCCTGTGCAGTAAGAGGTCATTCTCATTCAGCAGCTGCTAATTCCCTTTAAGCAAGTGCTAATTCTAATGCAGAGTCACAAGCATAGTCCGACGAGCAAGGAATAGAATGCACATGCAAATTCGCATTGGCGCGTACACGTTAGCATGCGCACGCATCCACAGATTCTGGCACCCAGCATCCTATTTATACTGAGAGTCTGTCTGGCTCCAGTGCTGGATTGTCTTCGGCTTTGGTTCCTGTGTTCCTGATTCTAATCCATGTTTGCTGACCTTGTTCCTGACCCGGCCACGTCTGACACCCCTGCCTGCTATATATGCTTCTTGCTTATGTTACTAACCCGGATTGGATTTATGACTACGTTTCTGCCTCCTGATTTGGTACCCCCACCGCCAGAACGTTACCGACTTCTGCCTGTTCCCGACCTTGCAACTGATTCTGATTCTGCACCTGTCTGCCTGGCTCCTGCTGAACAAACTTGTGACCACACTCCACACCACCACTGGAAAGTCTCCTTTGTCTCCAAGCTACACTCCTACAGCTTCCAGATACCGGCACCCTTCCACTGCCCTAGCAGTCCCTGTCTCCTTTACCAGGGGTGCTTGGATGGGGATTGTGCAAGAGGCCACCCTCATCTTGGGCTCCACAGTCAGGTACGTGACAGGAGGTGTGCTCAGAAGGTGGGAAGAGAGCCCCTAAATAGTCTGGTGCCTGAGCAGCAGGCGCAGAGTTCCTGGGTCCAGTCCTTCAGGAGGATGCCCCCCTGGTGCAGGATCCTAGACGGAGCCTTGAGGAAGACACCAAGGTCCCAGCTAGGCTTAGTTTACAGATCCTTGTCCAGGGATCAAGTTGGGTCTGGAGGAATATCACTGGAAGAGCAGGTGGTGTGAGTCTACATCTCCCTCACTTGGAAGAGACTGGTGGATATTGGCAGGAGACAGCTGGTGATCCTGTGGCTACATGAGTAGTATGCTGAAGGGAAGTGGCTATGCATAACTTTTAAAGCAATTGTAAAAGTAATTTATTTTTTTAAATAACAAACATCTCTATACTTGCCTGCTCTGTGCAATGGTATTTATCCAGAGAGACATTCCCATCCAGCAAAGAGACAGCCCCAAACCAGCAAAGAGACAATCTCAGTACAGCAAAGAGACAGCCTCAGTCCAGCAAAGAGACAGCCCCAGTCCATCAAAGAGACAGCCCCAGTCCACCCCCATTCCCCGCCGCTACAGAGCAGGACTTACACATAGACTGGATCAGTTTAGGGTTCAGTGAGCTCACGCTCACCTTCCTCCCTGTGCAGCCATCATGGTGTGCCAGCCGGTGTTAGGAGAGAGGCCATCGTGTCAGTAAAAGGGACTTTGCCAGTTTTCCTGGCCGTTTCCGGGTGGTGCCAAATGGTGCCTATTTAAACCCTGGACATCCTGCACAGAGTTGCTGCTTGTTCTACAGCGTTCCAGACCTGTGGGCCTCAGCTCCCTACCTGTTCCTGTGTTTCACCTGTTTCCTGTCAACCCGGCTTGCTTTGACCTGTTGTCCGCTACCTGCATCGACCCCGGCTATCCACGACCATCCGCTTGTCTACTCCTCTGTACCTCCGCTGCCCGCCCGTTAACGAACCTTGCCTGAACTTGACGATCCGCTTGCCTAACCCTTTTTGTACCTTTCTGCCTGCACGTTGCCAACCCTGCTTGTACGACCATTCTCCTGTTTGCACGACCTGCTGGAATCTCACTACAACATCTGTGACCATCCAGCCCTCGTGCCATCCCGCACTCTCGGGCCTCTGTCTACACTACCAGGGGTCCTTGAATCGGGTGCGCAAGAGCGGTTGTTCCCTGCACAAGACAGACTCCACCGTCAGGTACGTAACACATCGTCCCTTGAGTGCTGCATCCCCATCGGCCAGCCCGCGAGGTGTCTCTCTCCTGCAGGCGCATCCTGTGTGTCACGGAAGCTGTCTCCCCTTCTGCACCTCAAAGTTTGCTGCCAGGCACGGCCACATAGCAGGAGGCGAGCGGCGGCCGTGATCTCTATCAGCCCTGTCCAGACCGCCGTCACTGCTTACCTTCCACTGTGCGACAGGCCGCTCTTCTGCTCTTCTTAGGATATGCAGCCCGAGGGCTCCAGCCCACCGGGCTAACGCCTGGTGTGCCCTATAGCCAGTCCAGGCCTGGCCGGCAATGGCTTGCAGCTGGGAAAATCTATTTAAATGTCCTTTATTCTTTATATATGTCAGTTTTGCTTCAGCAGGTTCTATACAAGGTACACATTCGTCACTTTATAGGCAGACTAGGGGGACCCCCCCGGGCACTATATTTAAAGTTATTTTTCCTTTTTATTGTTTCACTTTAAGCATCATATAATCAGTGCTACTTTAAAAACAATATTTATTTTATATGCTTCTACCTGACAGGCAGGTTTCTGCTTGTCAGAGTTACACACAATCCCGGTGGCTGCAACTTGGTATCAGTGAGAGGAATAGTGCTCCATATTTGCCATCATTGGGAGGAATAGTGCCCCACTGTTGGTGTCCGTTGACAGAATAGTGTCTTGTATCAGTTGTAGGAATAGTGCCCCAAGGGCCGAATAAAGGCAAAGGCAAAGGGCCGCAGTTTGAAGACCGCTGGGCTAGAGGTTAAGAGTCAACCAACCAGTAACATGTATTTATTTGTATATACCACCAGCCACATTTCTCTTTAACTCTTTTAAAACGAAATGCTGATCTGTACTGAGTCTCTAACCTGTAAACAAAGAAAGGCGCCTCTGAGTGCAGCAAGCAAGTACTGTTTAATTTCAAAAGGGTATAAAAACACTCACATAGATGGCATATTAAAAGCAAGAACCGACTGGTAACTCGGGAGGGAGATCGCCAACACCCTTAGTCCTAGATGTATCCAGCTGTCCAATCGTCCTCTGTTATCGCCACTGCAGATGGAAAGGCCGGCTCGTGCGGCGGTGTCAAGAATGCGGCGTGGAACGCAGCAGAAGAGGTGTCCGAGGATGATGGCGTCACCATTACGCGACGCATTTCATTAGCAAGCAATACCGACTCCCTCTATCTGCCTGAAGAAGTAGCGCAGGAAGTTCAGCCTTTGACCTGCTTGCTAATGAAACGCGTCGCGTAATGGTGACGCCATCATCCTCAGACACCTCTTCTGCTGCGTCCCACGCCCCATTCTTGACACCGCCGCACGAGCCGGCCTTTCCATCTGCAGCGGCGACAACAGAGGACGATTGGACAGCTGGATACATCTAGGACTAAGGGTGTTAGCGATCTCCCTCCCGAGTTACCAGTCGGTTCTTGCTTTTAATATGCCATCTATGTGAATGTTTTTATACCCTTTTGCAATTAAACAGTACTTGCTTGCTGCACTCAGAGGCGCCTTTCTTTGTTTATATGTTGCAGTATCAGTGGACCACAGGATCCGGGTCCACATATCTACAGGCTGCCCTCTGTGCTTGGTCCTACTTTGATTTTATCTTCAGTTCATCGACTCCTTCCCTCATCTGGTTCAGAATCTCCTTATTGCTGTTCCTCCTTTCCCTCCATCCTTGCTGGTAATGATACCGATATATATGTCTTTTTAATTTGATTGCACATTGCTCCATCCATGTTTACTTGATTTGCGCCCCATTACTTGCTCTATGAGTCTCTAACCTGGAATATGCAGGCAAATCAGACCAGCCATTCATGGGTGGTCCACACGTGTTCAGCACCTTTTGTGATGTTAAGGCAGAGAAATGCATCTCCCCATCTAAGGTCTCATTTTTTGTGTGTGAGGCTTCAGGATTTACTCAAAGACGGTGACATCCTCAGAATGCTGAAGGAATGTAAAGATGTTGACATCTTCGGAATGCCAAAAGAATGCGTAAATACAAACAGCTGCATATGTACAGTGATGTGTACATCAAGAATAAAAATGCCAAAACTATGCATTCCGGAGAGATGATATAGCCAGATGTATAATAGATGGAGATAATCAACATCTTCCAGTACAAGATAAGCATCTGATGTCTACAACAATAACAACATCAATTACACAAATGCATCAAACCCTAAAAATGACAGTCCTCCAATTGAGAAGAATGATGTACTAGAGATGATGGGGATTCATTAACAGTACACGTAAATAGCCATAAAGATTTCTGTTGGCAATCCGGTGAATCAGAAATAGGGATCCACTTTGCAGGTCTGTTTTTTAACAAAGGGCTGCAAACTGTAAAGTGAACTGGCAAAGGGGAACTTTGACCTCTTGCCGGTCTACTTCAATATCACATGATTATTTGTGGAGTATTTCATCTCCTGTCCCTTCATCAGCACGGGTATCCTGGCCCTTCTATGGAAGGCCAATATATTCAGGTGTTGAGAGAGCAATTGTTTGGTTTATGGTGATTTGCCCTTTTGAGGCCATTCCAACCCAAATAATTATTTTCCTTTAGTTAGCTTGAGGCAGCTCCTTGCACGTCTTGGCCACTCCAACTGAGAGACTTCCCTAACGCAATTTCATTCCATCTGGGATTTTTGGAAGTTCCCACTCACATTTGCACCTTCCCACACAGTCTTCAAAATATAAAATAAATAATATGTCCAGTAAGAATGGTGGGAGCCCATCATAATGGGCACAGCAGGTGCACAGACCCGGAAACACCACACAGGGATGGAAGGAACCCCTCATAATGGGCAAAACAGGTGAACAGACCCAGCAACTCAGCTCAGGGATGATAAGAAAACCCTCATAATAGGCACAGCAAGTGTACAGACCCAAGAATTCAGTGCACAGATAGTTGGAACCTCTCATAATAAGCACAGCAGGTGTGCAGACCTGGAAATTGGTAAGGTGGGAACCCCTCGTATTGGGCATAGCTGGTGTGCAGACCTAGGAACTCAGTGGAAGGATGGTGGGGGACCCTCCTAATGGGCATAGCAGGTGTGCAGACCATGGAACTCAGTGGAAGGATGGTGGGAGCCCCTTATAAAGAGCACAACAGGTATGCAGACCTGGGAACTCAATGCAGGGATGGTGGGAGCCCCTTATATTGAGCACAGCAAGTATGCAGACCTGGGAACTCAGAGAAAGATCTCACTAGAGCTCTCCAGAGATGGAAGAGACTGTCATGTAGCTTAAAGTGGTGTAAACCTCAGACATGAAATATGAATATATCCTTCTATAGTGTGTACTTGTCTCAATCCAGAGCACTAATTGTCATTTCTATCTGCTGCCCCATTCCTCTGCTATCAGCACAAATCACTTCTGACAAATTTTCCTGACACCAAGTGAAAAAAGATGACAGGGGAGGGAGCTCCAGCTGATTGACAGCCTCAGCTCTGTTCCTCTGTGCTGTGTGGAGGGATGTGTGTCTCTTCCCTCTGATCAGCTCCCAGAACTCTCCTCACTGAGCTCTGCTGAGTGTAACTTCAGCTCGGTTTCCTTTTTTTCTGACAGCTCAGACAAGCTTTAAAAATTCTGGACTTTGAACGGACGTAGAGAAGAGAAGTTGCAGATAAACAGCTACAACTTATGTAGGAGGATGTGTTTCATCTCTGTGTATCTGCTGAGGCCAGTCACTTCACTGGGTATATGTGAGGGCTTACAACCACTCTAACTCTACAGCATCAACAAAACACTAAGATATCACTTTTAGGCCGATACCATATCCAAGCCAAAAAATAAAAAGTTTGGCTTGAGATACTCTTAGGTTTATTTATTCTTTATAGGACTGTTTTAATACTTGGAAGACAAGCATCTTCCAAGTATTGAAAGATTTACCATGGAGGAAGAAAGAAGAAGTTTGGAAGTGTGTTGGTGGGCCACCAATAGCATGGAGGAACCAGCGTGCTACAACCCTTTTTTAAATAATTCTTAGTGTTTGCATGATGATACCATAAACTGTGTGAGTTAATGCCCTCTCATGGTTAGAGGCTAACCTGGTACACTGGCCCCACACCAGAAGGATATAGTCCTTTTTCCCCACCAGTGACACCTGTCTCAGCACTGACTATGAAGCTACTTCGAGGGACATAGCACAAAACACTGATCTTCATCTAGCAGTTCTTTTTTTGCCGGTCACACTTTACACTTTACTCTTCAACCCAAAGGCATGGAGGTTTATTTTGCAAGGCCTCACACACTTGTGGTGCAGGCCCAGTCCATAGAAGAGTACTGCTACGCTGTAGGGCTTGAGTATCCCTGCCACTAGAAAGGTAGACCACACCACACAGCCGGCAATCTACCCCTCCATCAGAATCTCCGTCACCGGCCAGCAGTCCCCACCATCTCCTCTCCTGAACTGGCTACTCCTCCATCCTTTTACTTTCTCTTGTCATTGCTCAACGAGTTAGCACTTAGGCATAGACTTTGTTCCCCTTTCCTCACCACTGTAGGATTGCATCCCCAGTAAATCCTACCAAGCGATTCACTTAACCAACAACTCTGTTTACTGAGTAAAGTTTGCAAAATGTACAAGATTTCTCCAAGAATTGTAGATTCAGAGTTCACATGGCCATTCAACAGTTTATCACATGGTCAGCACTCCTCTTTAAGTTAGGCAGAGTCTTCAGGGCTATGTTGTGGCTTGTCATACCTTTAGTTTTTAATAGTTTCCATCTCTCTGTAGTTCACTTGCTAAAAGTCCCATTCAGGGTCCCGCCAAGGGGTGACCTTCTTCAGTGCAACACTACATCTCTTTTTGTATGGCTCCCCTTCCCATGACCAATCTCCCAAAAGAGAACCCCAGAGAGCCACCCTCTTATGCTTAAATACCCCAACTACAAGACCCTTAGCAGGCTAAACAGCAGACACACCACAGCAAGTTAACTCCAACTATACCAGCAGCAAATTGCAAATACAGTGCAACATTAATGCAAATGCCATTCACCTACAGCAGTGGTTCTCAACTCCGGTCCTCGGGACCCACCCACAGGCCAGATTTTCTTGTATTTCCTTGGGGAGATGCAGACTAGAATACTGCAATCACTGATCAGCAAATGATATCACCTGTGATGTATTTCAGTTATCCTGCAAACCTGGCCTGTTGGGGGGTCCCGGGGACCGGAATTGAGAACCACTGACCTACAGGCAGTGAAGTAATGTAAGACATCTTACCAGATCAACTTTCTCTCCAGTGTCTGTGCAAATATATATGTAGCACCCTCCTAGTTAGATGCTAGCTAGGTTAGGTGAATTTAGATCTTAAAAAAAATATAAAACCTGGATAAGTTTGGCTCTAGTGAACTTCCCCCAGACCAGCAGTTAAATGAACATATGATGAGTTCAATAGAACTGAAAAAATCCCAAGCTCCTGCTGCTACGTGTTATTCAACCGAGTGACGTTGAGACCAAGAAAAAATGAGTTCAAATACAAAGCGCACAGTCTCTGGGGTAAACAGTACCTAATATGATTATGCTCCAGTGGCTTATACTAATACATTGCTCAAACGTCATCAGGGGATGGGAAAACGTACCAGTGCCAAAATCAACTGGGGGATCAAATGTCCTCCATCCCAAAGAGAAAACAAGTGGTTAATGGGGTAATAGCCAAAATATACCACACAAATGGATATTCTCAAAAAAAGAGTTCACTTTAATAAGACTGTGACAATAAAACTGTACCATGTCCACAACCATATGATCAAGAAATAGAGAGAGCTTACATACTAACCAGTATCACCATAGTGTTTGGTAAAGCCATGTGGATGGAATACAAAAGGTTGTCTCTGCCAAGGCAGCAGCTCCTGTGGGGGACATTTGCCAGGGGATATCACTGGTAAAGGTTCCAATGCACTTGTAGGAAGTGCCCATGTAAAGACATTCGAGTGCACCGGGACCACGTAGGCAAAAGCTATGTCTTTGGACACCAGAAGTGTCGTTCAGGAAGGATGCTCTGGAAGGATGGAATCTCCTTGCATCTCCGGGAAACACGTTTTGAGATGTATCCTCTTTATCAAGTCCTGGAGATGGAGATTAATGGCCAATTTAAATAGGCTAGGACCGGGGACCAAGGTGTGGTGGGGGCGGGATGACTGACAGCTACCTCAGCTGCTCCAAACAACAAAGTGTCACCCCTCAGCCAAAGGCATTACATGTAACAAAATCAAGCCATATATAACTACAGGTGCTGGTCATATAATTAGAATATCATCAAAAAGTTGATTTATTTCACTAATACCATTCAAAAAGTGAAACTTGTACATTATATTCATTCATTACACACAGACTGATATATTTCAAATGTTTATTTCTTTTAATTTTGATGATTATAACTGACGACTAAGGAAAATCCCAAATTCAGTATCTCAGAAAATTAGAATATTACTTAAGACCACTACAAAGAAAGGAGTTTTAGAAATCTTGGTCAACTGAAAAGTATGAACATGAAAAGTATGAACATGAAAAGTGTGAGCATGAAAAGTGTGAGCATGAAAAGTGTGAGCATGAAAAGTATGAGCATGAAAAGTATGAGCATGAAAAGTATGAGCATGTACAGCACTCAATACTTAGTTGGGACTCCTTTTGCCTGAATTACTGCAGCAATGCGGCGTGGCATGGAGTCGATCAGTTTGTGGCACTGCTCAGGTGTTATGAGAGCCCAGGTTGTTCTGATAGCGGCCTTCAGCTCTTCTGCATTGTTGGGTCTGGCATATCGCATCTTCCTCTTCACAATACCCCATAGATTTTCTATGGGGTTAAGGTCAGGCGAGTTTGCTGGGCAATTAAGAACAGGGATACTATGGTCCTTAAACCAGGTACTGGTAGCTTTGGCACTGTGTGCAGGTGCCAAGTCCTGTTGGAAAATGAAATCTGCATCTCCATAAAGTTGGTCAGCAGCAGGAAGCATGAAGTGCTCTAAAACTTCCTGGTATACGGCTGCATTGACCTTAGACCTCAGAAAACACAGTGGACCAACACCAGCAGATGACATGGCACCCCAAACCATCACTGACTGTGGTGTGTCACGGTTTCGATGGTCATGGACCAAATTCCTGGTATCATAGGGACAAGAATTAACGGGTCGTTTGAGCGGACTGGAATTGGGGTATCTTTTAGATACCCCATAACACTTCTCCTTCTACGCTATACGGTCTGGGTTGTTACGTCTTCTCGACTTCCGGCGATAGT